>JAJSZK010000424.1:0-13457 GCA_022985045.1 Macadamia tetraphylla | reverse complement strand
GATTTTCATCCATACTTGTACTCATGGAATTCCATAATCTATTTGGGGTATGCTCTTGCATTTTCAACATCTTACTAATGTGGCATTTCATTCATACCCTAGAGTTCAAGCTTTCACTTCATTCTATTCCAATTGCACAATGGACTTGAATTCCATTTATTCATGCCTATTGCTTTTCCCGCCCTTTCTTTTATTTTATTGTTTTGGCACGTTTCCATGCTATCATCTACCATGTTCCATGTCATAAGTTTTCTACCCTTCTAGATCATTGCTGCCCTGCTTAATAAATTGATTTGGCTTCCTTCTTTAATGTCTGCCCTTATTGCGTAAAACCCCATCTTCCTTTTCTTATTGTCGATGTTTCACGACCGGCAGAGGAACATCTTCCCCCGTGTTCGACGAAGACCACCGTTTTGCGAAAAGTGCGGAGCCCAGACTTCATTTCATCGCAGGGAGGCTGCCCCGTCCCGACCCTCGCACGATGAGGAGCACTTCACTAGTGCCGAGGTCGCACCAAATGGCCTATTTTCCCCGGGGCTGTTGATGGAAAAGACCGTGGTAGTCGGGGACTTCCACAAGGCCCCTTCAGAGAGGTTCTTGATTCCGGGATAATTCTTCGTGGACCGACCGGCACGATCAGTGTCCGACGGTTTTATTGCAACCTCGAGGTGTCGACAAGACGGGAACTCACCCAAGACTGGGAGGGGAGTGGATATCCACTGACGGTAGACACCCCCCCAAAGTTTTGGCATATCGACGGGGGACACCGATACTACAGCCCCTGTGAGTAGGCCCTGGGACCGCTCATGAGCATGGAGACACCGACTTCATCTAGACCATCTGGCAGCAGAGCCCCCCGGAGTCCGAGACATTTTCTTCCCCGAGGTCCGTTTTCCCCCGGTTGATCCAGCTTCAACTCGTTTCCCCTGAGGAGGTCATGGGAACCGTAGGTTTCATGACGGCTTTCATTGCCTTTTGCATTTTACGGAAAAGGGAGGCGGGAGCACTTGTGCCCTTCCCCATGTCATCCTCAGAGCGATGGAGCACCACGCTTTCCCCCCTGGGGACGGGGGATTCCTCACGGCAGATCCCCACCAGATCTTCAGTTCTTCGTGGTTGACGGAGAGGAGGGAAGACCCCCCGATAGGTTCGATCGGAGCAATTTTTGAAGATGGGTCTCACACCCCATGGATTCACCTCCAGATCGGGAGCCTGAGAGGTAGGGGTAGGAGGGCTGCCTCAGAGGGATGTCCTCGGAGGAGGAGTCCAAAGGGGGAGGACGACTACGCCTCGGACAGGAGGCGGATCTAGGCGGCAGATTCCCGAGGAGGTGCCCAGGCCGAGAGGAGGGCCCTAGTTCTTCCAGAGCCCCCACCATATGGAGCCCCCCACCGGGAGTGGTGACTACGACTATGCGGAGAGGCCCCATGGGGATTGCAGGGTGGCGGTTCAGAACCGGGCTGGATGAGATTGCCTCCGGCAGATCACCTTGAGGATTCCTTCCAGGGGGTCAGACTTGACACGTGGCCACCACCATCTCGAGATTATGGCCCGGGTTCGGGGGGAGGTACTTGGTGAACACGAGGTTCAATACGATCATCACTTCAACGTTAACCCAGCCTCCAACGTGGTGATCACGATTTAGATACGACGACAAATGAGGCTTAGCTTGCCCACACTAGTGTTTATCCATTTTCTCTTTTGTAGACATTGTGTATTTATTTATCTCATTCCTTGTAATTGCAATGTAACTTGATTTCATTTATGGAATAAGATATTTTTGGATAATGGATTATGGTGGTGTTTCATGGGAAAAATTCGTGGGTTTTGTGGTGATGTGACTTTTCTATTTATGCTCTTTTTTATATTATTATCTTTGTTTATCGTGTTTTGTGTAAAATTTTTGAAACCCCATTTACGCCGTTTCAAATTTCATCGAAAAAGTACTTTATAGGTTATAGTACCAACCTAATTACCCTTTTTATTACACTCACGCATGCCATGAATGCAACTTATAATATAACTCAATCTTTATACTTCTTTTTTTGACTTTTAATCTTTAAAGCTTTTATATTTGCCCAACCCCATTTTTCCTATTATAAAGTCTACGGGTTCTAATGGTATGTCGGGGGAAACAAAATCACGCCCCGATACCACCGCTTGTCACACCCTGCTCACCCCCAACCGAGCTGACCGAGAAAACCGTTAACCCAAACTGCCAGATCATCGACATCGATTCCACCACAAAGATACATACACTAATATCAATTCATCGACGGAAGACTAAGTTTTACCGTAATTAATTCCAAAACTTGATACCCAAAAGATGATACCATAATTATATACATTTGGGCCCCAAAGGGATAATATATACAAAAAGAATAAAGTTTGAATATCAATTATATACAGAAATTATCAAAACATCGAGACGCAACCCGATCGGTATCAAGGCCGAGCTCCCCCCTCGTAACCCCTCCCCCCAACAGCCCCTCACACGCCAGCCACGCCGGCTCAAAATCCTGGGGTCCACCACCCCCCTCGAAACTGACTTTGGGGCCCACCCCATTTTAGATGCATGACCGCAAAATCATCTAAAAGGGGGTACACGGAATGAGCTCACTAGCTCAAGAAGAGGTGGACCACACACAAAGTCCACACATCACATCACATCATATGCACTACATGGCATGCAAGTCATTTTAAATCACATACACCTAATCAACATTACTAAGTCTTTGGTTTTAGTGCTATACAACCAAAAAGGCGCGATACCCGGCACGAGCCCAACTCCTCCCGCGAACGCCCATAGGGCTGTTGGAGAAGGCCCACCGTGAGTACTGTAAAATAAAGACATTGCATTAAACGCCTCTCAATGTAAATGTAAATAATTTAAATGAAAAGTGACTAAAAGAATTTAAAAGGACGATTGGCCCCCTTGAAATACCACCGGGTTGCCGGCCCCTACACGACTCCGAATGCCTAACCGCCACAAAGGTCCGACAAACCACCCCCCCTTCCCCCAAAAGGCAACCCAACACCCCAACCCTCTGGGAAGGGTCGAGTAAAGGATAGTGAGAATCCTAATACCGATGTCTATATAGACGATCAAGATAGTGCCTGTCCCATACCACGGGGCCCCCAATGCATTCGCTTTTAAGCCACCACGCATCTAGTCTATCAAGGCATTATGCAACATGATGTACACATTCAACATATAACAACACATTCAATTTGCATTTGAAAAGTAAACATAGCATATGTGCACATCAATGAGTGAAATGACTAATCTATATAGCACATTCATGATGACATGACTAAATTAGATATAGTTATATGAATGCCAAACAAATGCCTTGAATATTAAAACCCCCCCTCTCTCCACTTACTTGTAGCGCATAAGAAGTCTCGTGAGGGGAGATCCGAGCGACGGGTATGTTTTGGGGAACCTAAATAATTGAGCGAGGTTAGTACTTCACCATTTTAGAATCAAATTAATGAACCGACTTCAAAATCGTGTTTAGAACGTCAAAAAGGTCCCACGTCCATTTGGGCTCAATCGACCTAAGAATAAAATTCCCAAACCGGGGTCCTCATGGGTTTTTCCCCACCTAATTTGGGGGCCAAACCGGGGGCCCGTTTTGGGGTTTGAAGGGCCCCCGGGTTTTGGGTTCTCAAAGGGGGCCCACCTTGTACCGGTTTTGGCGGAAACCCCCCTTTTCCCTTTCCCTCCTTCCTTGGGGACCCAAATGGGCTTTTCTCAACCCATTCTTCACACCTTTAAAGTCCTATAGGATGGTTCTAGTTTAGATCTAAGTAGATTTAAGTAAGGGAACCATCATACCTTCTTTGCTCAAGAATGGCTTCAAACCCTCCAAATCACTTCCAACTCACAATGCTCCTTCTACCTTGTCAATATCTCTTCAAATCCTTCAAGATCAACACATAAATCATCTATTAAACCTTAGATCCATCATTCCAAGAGGTGTTTACAAGATCTTAAGAAATCATACTAACCAAGGGTTTAAAGCGTGGGTTTAAGTTTATAAAACCCACTTTTCTTACCTCCAACCGTAGATCTCAAGTTGAAGATTACTCTTCCGCACCGGAATGGCAAGATCGAGTTTTCCGCTGAAACCCTTTCCCTTTTCTTCTTCTTCTTCCTTCTTCCCTTTCTTTTCTCCCCCTCCTTATTTTTCTCACCAAACGACGGGATAGTAAATGGAAAGAAAAGAATCCATAAAGCTTTATATACTATTCCTACTTATGAATAGTGACGGATGGGTCACTGGGGTGGGTACCCACCAATACCCATCCGAGAGTCAAAATTGGGGATTTTGACCGGCTCACCCCGGCCAAACCCCACCCTGCATACATTGTAGCCAACGATATATATCTTAAAATATAGATATAATACCTTTTTATCCGAATAGCCTTATGGTAGGTGCACGACAGGGTTTGGGCATTTGCCTTTCCGCACCTCGGACTTGTGGGGCCACCGGTGTTTAAGGTCACCTGCTATCATAGCCCATAAGGAACCCGCCTAACATCCTCCGCCGGTTCTGCATGGTTAAACCGTTCAACTGCTAAATCGACCGGTTTAAGAAGGGATATTAAAAAGATATCTCACACTTCTCCCCATACAAATAGTGTCCCAGATCTTAAGGGCAAAATGACCGCTAGTTCCAAGTCAAGGGGGTAATTTTTCCATATTCCTTTAGTTGTGGGGATGCATATGTATTCCCTTTCCCCGTGATGAGAACACAACCCAACCCAACTTTGAAGCATCGGTATAAACTTATTCCACTCGGCCTCGGAATAGTCAAAAAGGGGCCACCAACTTTGCCTTTAATTCCGGAAGTTCTTCTCACATTCCTCCCCAAAAATTTTACACCCTTTTTCAACTTGGTCATTGGGGCCGAGACAAAATTCTCGATGAAACGCCGTAATATCCCCAAACCTGAAGCTTCTAATTTCAGAATATTCTTGGACTTTCCCATTCCACTATCGCTTTTTCCTTTGGATCTACTTTATTCCAGCTTTAGACACTACGGCCCTTTAATCCAACTTGTTCAAGCAAATTACATTTTATCGATTTGGCAAACAACTGTGATCTCTCAACCTCTTTAAAACCATTCTCAAGTGTTGAGTGTGCTCTTCGGTCTTGGGGTAGATCAAGATATCGCCGATAAAAACAATTACCCATTTGTCAGCACATCCGGAATACTCGATTCATTAGATCCATAAATGCGCCGTATTGGTTAATCAAGGACAACACTAGGAACTCATAAGGGCCCGACGAGTCCTAAATGTTGTTTTGGGTATATCACTACTTTTATCTTGAGCTGATAATACCCGGGACCAAGGTCTATCTTGAAAATACTCCCTCGAATCATCAAATAAATCATCGGGCGGGCAATGGATACCTTTTAATGGTTAGCTTATTCAACCCCCTAATCTATGCAAAACGCAGATACCATCCTTCTTATTGAAAAACCCCCGAGGCACCCCAAGGTGAAACATTTGGGGAATAAACCCTTTTCAATAGTTTTTGCAATTGCATCCGCAACTCCTTCAATTCACCGGGCCATCCTATATGGAGCCTTAGATACCGGAGCGCCCCAGAGTCAAGTCTATGGCAAACCCAACTCTCCCCAGTGGTAAATGCATCGATCATCCGGAAAACATCGGAAACTTTAACCACCTTTACTTTTCTAGGGGTGTAACTCTTGCATCAACATCGGTACCGAGGCTATGTAACCCGACATCCACTTTCTAGTAACTTTACCCCTTGAAGAGCGGAGATAACCTTCCGACTTTTCATGGTATCCGCCGGTATACCCACTTTTCCTTCCATCCGTTACCTTAATCATTTTTCCCAAAACATCACATTAGCTCGTGAGCCGACACCAATCCATACCCAATATAGCATCAAAATTTGCATATTGAACTTAATGAGTTGCGATCAAAGTTTTCCCCTTTTCCACCGGCACCCCATACACTTCCCTTTAACTGAACTTTACCAAGAGGCATACTAACAATCATTCCATGGTTAGGATTTTGGGGGACATCCCAAGCTTCCCACAAATCTCTTAGATGCGAAGGAATGGGTTTCCAATCAAATAAAACATAGGTCATGCCCCCTATGGGTAGGATACCTAATATAACAATGCATATAATTTCAGCAGTCATCAATATTAATCATAATGAACTTCTTAATTTAAAATGTACCGCCACACTTGATAGTCTCCCCCCGATAGGGCATACACCCTTTCCCCTCGTTTCCGCCGAGGTAAGGGAGGTCGAACGCAGAGGGCGACCGGGGGGCATGGTGGGCCCGTTTTCGGATAATGCCCATAGGAATGGCGTTTAAGAACTAATCAGACGCGGAATCGAGCGGGCCCTCTGCACTTGCCCCGATGAAATGAAGGTCGAGGTTTGACCCGGGTCACACTAGTGTTCGTAACAGAGGTTGAACCCAACCACCAACGGGCCTAGGAGGATAGCCGATGGCCTATGGGGTGCAAACATAGGCCCCAACTATATGATCCCCGTATGCCTTGGAGGAATTTCCCACACCCGAATGGATTTGATCTCTTCCAGCCGGAGTGAGGGACTGCTCCCCCTTTTTGCTTATCTTCCATTGTTTTCCTTCTGTATAACGGCCATAGGTAAAATCAAGACTTCCCAATTTTCATCGATGTTTTTGGGCCCTTTTTAGGAACCTTGCCTTTTCCCCTCATTTTCGATATGCCTTGGGGAAAAATGGAATAAATTTTCAAACGGTCGATACTCAAGGACAGCTTACCTCCTTGAGTTAAGGCCATGAACTCCCCCTCTTTCCGTCCTAAATCCGGGATAATGGTTATCCAAGAACAATTCCTTAAATCCCCAAGTGGGTTCGATGGAGCCCTCAATATAGGCTTGAAGCTTGCCACCAAGAATTTGCCCCTTTCTTGAGTTGTAACCAAAGACAAATGAGCTTCGGCATCCGTGCACTCAAGCACCTCAAATATCTTCTCCAAATTTTTGGATCCATTGATCCGGTTCTAGAGGATCGCCCCACCTTTGAGAATACCGCTAAGTTCCTCTTGAACGATTTTACCACCCCTTTTACGATTTCACGGAAAGTTAGGAGCATAGGTAGGATAGTAGGCATAAGGATGAGGCATCCCATGCGGAGGAATACCAATGGTGGGATTGGAGGTGTACCCACTTGGGGCCCGCTCCCCACCCCCGGTGGGTCTTATGGAGTGTGTACCGGGAGGTTGACCCTGAGAAAAAACCAATCTGTGGGTGGCGCCATAAATGCTTGCGTTTTAAGCATTTGTGTTGGAAGGCTTGTTGGGACTCTGGATTATTGTAGCAACATCTCCTGTAATTTACCGGAGTGAGTCCCGGGGGCCCCATGTGCCCCACCCACCATGGGGCTCCAGTAGTGGAGGCAGGGCCCCACGAACGGGCCCTTCCGAATTTCGTGGTCGACCGACCGACGAGGACCCCCGAGGTACCTCGGCATTACTACCGGATCTAGTACGTACCATCGATCCGCACCCGAACATATACACACCACATTGGTTAAACACAGACCCCTTTAGGCACACCATCATATGCCATTAGGTGAGGTGTTGTAGGGATGATAGCCTGCAATTATTCATAGCTCAATTCCAAGATACAGGGAAGTTCACAACATACATGCTAATGGGCCCACTTGATCATAGCATATTGATCATAGGATTAATATTCCATTATAAAAATCATTGAAATCATACTAGAGGTGGAAGGGGCAAAAAAAGAAAGAGAGAAATTTTTTTTTTTTTTTTTCCCTTTAAAAATTTCCCCTCAAATGGATGAACTGGGGGAGGGACCCGCTGTCCTCACACAAAACCGGGGGGTGTCACGGGGGAGGGACCCCCCGGGCTTGGACCACGGGGCTTCCCATAAAAAAAAAGGCCAAAAGGCCCTTGTTTTTTGTTTTGTTTCACTTTTCCCCTCTTTTTTTTTTTTCCCCTTTCTTTGGGCGATTTTGGGAGTCTATGGGCCCAACTCCGGGTTCCGCTTTATCCCACCATTGAGTGAAGGATCAACTCATCTCCATCCAAGTAAGTTTCTTCTCCTTTTTCCGAATTTCAATTTGGGTGAAATGCTTGATTAGGATTTGCTTTCTAGGCTTTTTTCTATTTCCCACCATGGAAAAGTATTATCATGTGGTTGTGATGATTCCTTGTGCTCATTTGTAGTTTATAGGAATCATCCCACATTATTTGGAGAAAAACCCCAAAATTTATGCCCTAGGTTCCCAAATTTGGGGGTTTCTTCAATCTACTGTTTTGCTCAAATTGCCCTCCTTTGTAATGCATTTCGCTTGTTTTATAGATATGAGTTAGATTTTTGAATCACCCATTATGCTTGAAATCCTCATGTATTTCCATGGAAACCCCTATTTTGGCATTGGTTTTTGATTTTCATCCATACTTGTACTCATGGAATTCCATAATCTATTTGGGGTATGCTCTTGCATTTTTCAACATCTTACTAATGTGGCATTTCATTCATACCCTAGAGTTCAAGCTTTCACTTCATTCTATTCCAATTGCACAATGGACTTAAATTTCCCCATTTCATTCATGCCTATTGCTTTGTGTCCTTTGTCTTTTTTATGCTTTGGCACGCCTATGCGTTATCATCTACCATGTTCCATGTCATAAGTTTTCATCCTAGATCATTGCCGCTCCTGCTGATAAATTGATTTTGGTTTTCCTTCTTTAATGCTGCCCTTTTTTGTGACTAACCCATCTTCCTTTCTTATTGTCGATGTTTCACGCACCGCAGAGGGCCCTCTTCCTCCGGTGTTCGACGAAGACCACCGCTTTCGGAAAAGTGCGGGGACCAGCACTTCAGCTCATCGCATGGGAGACCTGACCGCCCCGACCCCTTTAGACTACGATGAGGAGCACTTCACTAGTGCCGAGGCCGCACCAAATGGCCTATCTTCCCAAGGGCCCTGTTGATGGAAAAGACCGTGGTAGTCGAGGATTCCACAAGGCCCACTTCAGAGAGGTTCTCAAAAATTGGGGGGGACACTATTCTTCGTGGACCGACTGCTACGATCAGCTCGCCCGGTTTTATTGCAACCTAGGTGTCATATCAAAACGGGAATTCACCGTCGAGCTTTTGGGGAAGGGGTGGATATCCACACGGAGGCACCTTGGCCCAAAAATACGGTATTTCCGGGCGGGACACGATACTACACCCCGGGGTAGACCTCGGGGCCGTTTATGAGCATGGAGACACCGGACTTCATATACGAGACCAAAAAGGGGAAAAAGCCCCCGAGTCCGAGACATCTTTCTTCCCGAGGTCCGCTCTTCGCCCTGATCCGCTTCAACCGCCCCTGTGGGAGGTCATCGAACCGTAGGTTTCATGACGGCTTTTATAGCATTTTGTATTTTCACCCGCAGAGGGAGGCGGGGAGCACTTGTGCCTTCCCTATATCATCCCGAGCGATGGAGCACCATGCTTCCCACCCAGGACGGAGGATTCCCACGGAATCCTCCCCCGGATTCGAGTTCTTCGGTGGATCTGAGGAGAGGGGGAAGACTGCCGATAGGTTCGATGGGAGAAACCTCTTGAAGATGGGTCTCCACCCCCTCATGGATTCACCTCCAGATGGGGAGCTCGAGAGTTGGGGGTAAGAGGGCTGCCCCAGAGAGGATGTCCTCATGGAGGAGGAGTCCAGGAGGAGGACGGACTCGCCCTCAGACGAGGAGGCGGATCTGAGGGCCCAGACCCCCGAGGAGGTGCCTCGGCCGAGGGAGGGGCCCTAGTTTTTCCCAGGGGCCCCCACCATATGGAGCCCCACCACCGGGAGTGGTGACTACGACTATGAGGACCGGACAGCCTCCATGCGGGCCTTGGATGGCGTTCGAATCGAGGCGGTGGACGAGATTGCCTTGGGACCCCCTTTGGAGGATTCCTTCCAGGTGGGTCAGACTTGGACAGGGGAATGCTATCTCAGAACTATGGCCGGCTTTGAGGGAAGTACGGGGGGGAACGCGAGGTTCGATTATTACGATCACCGCCGACGCAACTCCGCCCCCCAACGTGGTGATCATCGACGACGATGGCGACCAAAGGAGGGATTGGGTCGCCCACACTAGCCGTTATCCATTTTCTTTTTTTTTTTTTTTTGTAGACATTGTATATTTATTTATTCTCATTCCTTGTTTTTATTTTTTTCCCCTTATGGAATAAAATATCTTTGGATAGTGGAGTTTGTGGTATTTTCATATTTGGGGTGCTTTGTGATTTTGTTGTGATGAAATTTTTCTATCTGCTCTTTTGTTATATTTATTATCTGTTTATCGTATTTGTGTAAAATTTTGGGAAAACCCATTTACGCCGTTTTCAAATTTCCAACATAGTACTTTATATGTTATAGTACCAACCTAATTACCTTTTTATCTACACTCACGCATGCCATGAATGCAACTTATAATATAACCCCACTTTTATACTTTCTTTCTTTGACTTTTAATCTTTAAGCTTTTATCTTTACCCAACCCCATTTTTCCTATTATAGAGTCTATGGATTCTAATGGTATGTCAGGAGTGAAGCGAGCATCACGCCTCGATACCACCGCTTGTCACACCCGTCCCATCGAACCGAGCGGTGACCGAGTTAACACCGTTAACCCAAACCTGCCAGATCATCGAATCGTATTCCACCACAAACATACACACTAACATCAACTCATCAATTCAAGGAAGACTAAGTTTTACCAGTAATTAATTCCATATACTTGATACCCAAAAGATGATACCATAATTATATACATTTGGGCCCAAGGCATAATATATACACAAAAGAATAAAGTTCAAATATCAAATATTTACAGAAGTCATCAAAATCATCGAGTACACACGACTCGTAATCGCTGTCTCAAGAGCCTCTCACCACCTGCTGATCACGCGTGCTCAAACCCTCCGGGTCCACCATCCTCCTCAGAAACTCGACTGGGACCCACCCCATACCCCTCGGATGCCCGACCGCAAAATCATCTAAAAGGGTGTACACGTGGGATGAGCTCACTAGCTCAAGAGTAGAGAGGTGGACCACACAATAGTCCACACATCACATCACATCACATCATATGCACTACATGCCATGTAAGTCATTTTAAATCACATACACCTAATCAACATTACTAAGTCTTTGGTTTTAGTGCTACTACAACCACAAGGGCGTGATACTCCGGCGAGCGCGAACTCCTCCATGACACGCCCATAGGGCTGTTGGAGAAGGCCCACCGTGAGTACTCGGAAAAATAAAGACAATGCCGCCCACCGCTCTCACGAAATGTAAATAAATTTAAATGCAGGTCTGACTCCAGCAATTTAAAAGCAGACGATTGGCCTCTTGAAATACCACCGGGTTGCCGTCGTCCTACATGACTGCCGGGCGTAATGCCTAACCGCCACAAAGGTCCGACAACCGACCCTGCTTCCCCCAAATGGCAACCCAACACCTCAACCCTGTTGGGAAGGGTCGAGACGGGATAGTGAAAATCCTAATACCGCATGCTCCTATATGCAGACGATCGATAGTGCCTCCGTGTCCCATACCACGGGCCACCAATGCATTCGCTTCCAAGCCACCACGGCATCTAGTCTATCAAGGCATTATGCAACATGATGTACACATTCAACATATAACAATACATTCAATTTGCATTTGAAAAGTAAACATAGCATATATGCACATCAATGAGTGAAATGACTAATCTATATAGCGCATTCATGATGACATGACTAAATTAGATATAGTTATATGAATGCCAAACAAATGCCTTGAAACAAGGCCAAACGTCCTCTCTCCACTTACTTAGAAGGTATAAGGATTCCCGCAGAGCAGGTAGATCCGAGCGAATCGGGTATGATTTGGTGAACCTAACATAATTGAGCGAGGTTAGTACTTCACCATTTTAGAATCAAAATTAATGAAATCCGACTTTAAAATCGTGTTTAGAACGTCGAAAGAAGGTCCCACGTCCGATTTGGGCTCAATCGGACCTAAGAATCACATTCGTCCCACTCGGGGTCACATGTGGGTGGTCTACCCACCGTCCAACCCGCGTTTGGGACTCTACCCACGGTAGGACCCCGGTCCTACCAGCCGGTTTGGCCAGGACCCCGGTCCTCTCGGATGGGTGTCTCAGCGGTAGGGACCCACGGTTGTACCCCGGTTTTGGCGGAAAAACCCGATTTCTTCTCAACTTCCTCCATTCCTTGGGGACCCAAATGGGCTTTTCTCAACCCATTCCTCACACCTTTAAAGTCCTATAGGATGGTTCTACCTTAGATCTAAGTTAGATTCAAGTGAGGAAAACCATCTTACCTTCTTTGCTCAAGAATGACTTCAAACCCTCCAAATCACTTCCAACTCACAATGCTCCTTCTACCTTGTCAATATCTCTTCAAATCCTTCAAGATCAACACATAAATCATCTATTAAACCTTAGATCCATCATTCCAAGAGGTGTTTACAAGATCTTAAGAAATCATACTCGAACCAAGGGTTTAAAGCGTGGGTTTGGCGAATGTTTATAAAACCCAGCTTTTCTTACCTCCAACCGTAGATCTCAAGTTGAAGATTACTCTTCCGGCACCGGAATGGCAAGATCGAGCTTCGGCGCCGCTGAAATCCTTCCTTTCTTCTTCTTCTTCCTTTCTTCTTCCCTTTCTTTTTCTCTCTCCTCCTTACTTTTCTCACCAAACGTACGGGGATAGTAAATGGAAAGAAAAGAATCCATAAAGCTTTATATACTATTCCTACTTAAGTGAATAGTGATGGATGGGTCACTCAGGTGGGTGGGTGTACCCACCGACATACCCATCCAAGAGTCAAACTTGGGATTTTGACTGGCTCGACCTCGGCTCGGACCTCACCCTGCATACGATGTAGCATGCGATATACCTTAAAATACGGATATAATACCTGTTTTATCCGTACATAGCCTTATGGTAGGTGCACGATACGGTTTTGGCACTCCGTCTCTTCCGGCATCGTCGACTTGTCGGGCCAGCCGGTGTTTAAGGTCACCGTGCCATCATAGCCCACAAGGAACTCGCTCTAACATCCTCTGGCTCGGTTCCTGCATGGTCAAACCGGTTCAACCGCGAAATCAGACCGGGCTAAAGAAGCGGGATATTACACTAACTCTTTTTGTAGTTATGTGGTGACTAATCTCCCACATTCATTGTGCTTTGAATGAAGCATTTTTATTTCCACACCAAAAATATATAGGTGGACAATATAGATATTATCGCATAGTTAGAGAAGGAAATTAGGCTGGATGGCCTTTGGAGTTTTGCATTTTATTTGTATATATAGTACATATGCATCCAACTTCACTTATTTTGTTAAATTTTCTTTTTTCTCTAATAAAAAAATCACCAAA
>JAJSZK010000423.1:0-13711 GCA_022985045.1 Macadamia tetraphylla | reverse complement strand
GTCTCTATTAGCATCTCTGTCTGTCGAAAGCCTGGAAGTCACACCCAAGATCCATATTTCATCATAACTAGAGGAGGGTGATAAAATTGGGTGTCTACATTTGGCTAGGGAAGGCTATTAAAGGGCTTAAAGCTTAGGTGGCACTCGGCAGTTTCGCTAGGGAAGGCTACGAAGGGCTAAGGCTATGGTTGCACTTCCTTTACTTCTAACCGCCTTATGGACAGGCAACAATACTAGGCAGAGAAGGCCAATACTGGCTTGGTTGGCGGTAGTAGAATGCTAGGAAGTGAAAAGTGACCCTACATGCACCTGTGCATCTTGCCAACAATGTTGGAGGAACTAGAAAGAAATCTGGGCCAACAGGTAAATTACAACTTATAAAGGGGTTAAGTATTATAGGGGTGTTGCACTATAGGGGACTAATTTTATCCCAGCGTGGGGAGCTTCGGGTGACCAAGCCGGTCGGTTGGCCTAGCAGAGAACAGATTTTGGGTTTTATGGGCCCCATGTATTATGCCACCCTCTCCTATGTGAGTTTAGACATCTTAATGGAGGGCTAGTATTAATATTTGTTTCAAAAGTATATACATATATTCACTAATATATAAATAAAGATATATATATTATAAATATTAGTTTCACTTGAGTGTTTAGGCCAAGTGGTGGGTTATAAAAAGGGGAAAGGTCACCAAATGCTCATTTGAGTTATTTCTTTATGTGAAACCAAAGGAAAGGAAAAGAGGAGAAAGGAGAAGGAGAAGACGGAAGGAGAAGGAAGAGAAGAAGAGAGCTCACCTACCTCAGGCAACTCTTGAATCAGGCCAGTAATAGGTGAGTAGTTGAGTAATTTTTCTACATTGATAGGGGTAGGAAGGTAATTTCACATAAAAAGAAATTAGGGTTTCCATCAATTGGGAATAAGTAGGCATTTATGTGACATGCAGCCTTGTAGTAGTAGAAGCCTTTAATTTCCACAAACTCGGAGACCTAATTGGTGGAATTGACTCGGGTACCTGCTAATTTGGTTTGAACCCTACAAATAAAAATGGGAAACTGTTGCATGAGCAGAATTTCATTAAACCCTAACTTAGAGAATGGTATTTTCCTTTCTAATTTCACTATATCTGTAATTAAAGTGAACAATTATAGTATGTTGCAAAGATTATTGGAAATTCTGAAACAATTGGGCAGAATTGAAGTTGTAAGAGTAATTTCTGAAGTTATTTCATTTCTTCCTGACAATTCCGCTGAAATTTTGAGTTTACCTAGTTAAACAGTATTTATTATAAGGAAATACACCTCTCTTGAAGAATTCGGACCTTAGCGACCAGAAAAATTCCAGTTGAAACACAACAAAAACCTGAAAAAGACTTGGCTGAATCGAATCCTGTAGGAAACAAGGGAACCGATGGGACTCGATCGGCCAGCCAATTGTTCCTGTTGTATCCCACCGACTAAGGTTCCAGAAGCCAATTAGGCTATGTATCTGGTCAGTAACCCTTTTGACAAGTTTGGGAACCTAACCTACATATAATCTACCTCATCTCACTTAAAAATAAGTGGGAGGATGTAGGATCTTACTAGGTATCAGATCCGTTCAATATTTTGTGAACTAGGCAATCAGAATTTCAGTGCAGAAACCTGCTCAGCACAAGGGAGTGAATTTCTTAGACTTGAACATCAAGGTGAGCGGGTGCCTTGACATTTTTTTTGAGTGTTTGTTATATTTTATTTGTGCTTGTATATCTCTGTACCACATGCATATTGTTGTGTGCATTATTATTTTATTCTGTGAGCACTGTTATGTCAAACTTTGAGATGGAGAAAGGTAAGACAGGTAAGATGGGTCACTGGTAGGTACCCAAATGATTATGCTATAACTGTGATGAATGGATGATGATGTGTTATTCATCATATAGAACTACCATGTTAGGTATCATTACCCAAGTGCTACAACCCCTTGTCAATAGGAGGATAGGTACTGACTAATCCTGATATGAGTGGCTGCCTAATCCCCAAAAGACACTTCCATTTGTATAACATAATCGTATTTAAAGATGGATTGCAGCTGGATACAATGTATTGTATGCCTGGATGCCCAGGGTTACTAAGGGTTAGTTGAGGTACTAAGGCTCTGACTGAGACTGGATGACTCCTGCCTGCAACGAGCTTGTATTCCTGAGGCTTTAGTCCAAAAGGCATCTCCTTGTAACAATAGGTTCCCCATGAAGTGCTGAAGGTTGTCTTCTCCAGATCTTCAGGGTGCATGCTCACTTGGTTGTATCCCAAGAATCCATCCATAAATGATAACAAGGCATGCCCCACTATGTTGTCAACCAATACATCAATGTGCGGTAATGGGAAGTCATCTTTAGGGCTTACCTAGTTAAGATCTCAGAAGTCTATGCACATTCATACCTTGCTATCTTTCTTTGGTACTGGTACTACATTGACCAACTATTGGGGGTACTTAATCACTTGTAGGAACCCTACATTCCACTGCTTCACAACTTCTTCTATGATCTTCTCACTCTATTCTAATTGCATTCTTTGAAGATTCTGCTTTACTGGTTTTGCCCTAGGGTAGGTCGGCAAATGGTGTTGTACAATATCGGGTCTATACCTGCATATCCCCATAAGACCAAGCAAAGACTTCGATTTAACTCCTTCAAGACCAATCATTTGTTCTACTTCTTTATTGTCTAGGGTGGTACCAATTTTACCTCTTGGAGGCATTGGTCGGTTCCTAGATTAATAACCCGAGTATCCTCACGGATGGGTTGGGCCTTCTTTGATTGGCATTGTTTTATTAACTCTTGATATTTATTAAGATCATCATGAGAAAAATGAGGCAAGTCATACTTGGAGTCAAAAATTTCATTCATGAACGAAGGAGTAACAAACTCGACATACACGGACTCTAGGCTCTCCTCAAGAGTGGAGGCCGACATGAAATCATAAACAGAAGACTCAACAACTAACTTGACTATAGACTCGATAACTGGCTTGATGCTTTTATCAATGGTATTCAGGGTAGTTGACTTTGTAGCATGAGTTAACTTGAAGTCTTCTAATGCTTGTCTAGTTTAGGAGTGGGTCGACCGCTCAATGGATGAACAGATGTGGTAAGGGACCTTCTTCTTCTTCTAGAAAAGTCACTGCTATCTCTTCATGGGTGCTGACATCAGATACTTGTTTCTTCACAAAGATGTGCTGATACAACTCATATTCTCTAAAGCCAAACTTCTTGAGCAGTGAGGATTGCTAGAGACTGCTCAATCCTCTTTCTATGATGTCCAACTTTTGAGCTCATCGATTGAAGCCATCCTTGCTCCTCGGTCACATTTCTCGACCAAAGATCATGAGTCTTCCCATTGCAGTTGATTCGGGCACAGTGTATACAGACCATTATTCTTTGTGCTCGCCTTTGCTTTGCATAAGTGCTTCTTCCTCTGAAAGGCCTAGGCTTGAGCTCATATAACTCTTGAGCTCGTGGCTTTTGTAGAAAGGAATAGATGTGACCTTTCAGATCCGTGGGAAGTTGTAGACTCTATATGACTCTTATCTTCTTTTCCCATTCCCTCTTCAAGAGTACTTAGGGACTTGGCAATTCCTTTGACCGGATCAGTGTTGTGGGGTTGTTAGAGGAGAACCCATCTTCAATTAGTGCTACTTCCACTATTCCAGTGATGCAACTGTCTTGATCATTTTCTTTAGCTAGAACTTGCAGTTATTCTACCTTATGGGTTATCCAGTCGAACTAATCTTAAAAGAATACTTCAAACCCTGGTTGCATCTTTTACAGCGCTTTCATCAAACCATTGCTCAATATTTCTACAAAAGGGAAAATCCTCTCCTTCCATTACAAAGTACCCATTGAGAGTGGGGTAGTAAGAAGCGGAGATTTTCCTGGTCATCCTTAATACCTTCTTCCCTTTTCTTCCATTCTTTGTTACACCCGTGCCCTGACTCGATCTAATTTGAACTATTGTGATAGGTCTCGAATGGGAGATCGGAAGCATGGTCAGGTTTTGGCTCATGGTTGCCCATTTTTGAAGGGGGAGAGATGACCCCATATGTTCATGCATTGCGTGCTAGTCTAACTGGAGGGGATTCACACCTTCTGATCCCAGACAATAAGTGACCCAACTCCTCACATATGAATCCTGGCACATATCGGAGTTGTTGAAAGACCTTGAACATGGCTGAGGGAAACCACCCATGCAAGACCAGCTATTGGACAACAAGCAGTCAACACAGTGAGCTGTCTTGACCACTGGAAATAAGCCACCTGATCCACTGGAACAGAGTCCATTGGGCTATTTCGTGTGCCTAATAAGCTGTCATTATAGTGTTGATGCCCTTGGGTACGCCACTCGATCATAAATAGTCTCGGATGATCCCAAATCATCCCCATAATTTTCTCATGACGTGAATGCATTTCAACCTATGGTCGGGTTCTCGCCCAACAAATATAATAACCCGATCGGTCTAAATAGGGTCCAACCAAGCAGCCTAAGGTCCCATTTAACATCTTAACAAAGAAATGAGGATTTCATTTCTCATTTCTATTGTGTCCAACGTAAGGGAAGAGAGAAAGAGGAGAGGAAGGAAGAAGAAGGAGAAGGCTTACTTGGTGTCAAGCTACGCTTAGTTGCCGTAATCGTTGTCCGAGGTAGGTACACTCTTCCACCACTCTCTCACTTCATTTTGACCGATACAAAGCTTGTTTTAGATGGAATATTAGTGTAAAAATCATGTGGAGGTCGTGGAATGCATATTTTACCTCCTGTTGTTGCCGAGCTCAACCAAGCCCGTGAGCTCTAACAACAAGTATTGCCAAATGACCAACTAGGGTTTCGATCATTCGATCAATATATCTCCTAAATGGCTCAATGGAATTGGGATTTTATTGGATTAGAATGATGCTAGGACCTTTCCCTCACAAACTCCACTAAACTAATCCCGACAATCAGCCTCGACCCAAAAAAACCCCAAAAATGGCTAAACACCCCTATACCAGATCGAAAGCAACCCACCGGAAACCCCGGGACCTATTCCCGTGGCATATTTCTAGTGAACCTCAGAGCCTTAGGAGCTCTCGTCATCAACCAAAATATGATTGATATTTTTGGTGGAAAAACCTGCTTCGATGGATGTTTCCTATGACATTACCGCACTAATGGATATTGACTATACCTTTGGGGTGACCCATGGGCCCCTCCCGATGTTCTTGACACTTATTGATGTTCGTTCCCTTTGTGCCTAGGGATGTTGATGCACACGAACCCAAGTCGTAATTGAGTTGATTGATCGGTGGCCATATTTTGAACCCTAGCACACTCAAGTAAAAACCGTGAGGGATGGATTGTTTTTTTTGGAGTGTTTATTATTTTTAAAATTTTCTCACATGTTTAAAAATTTAAATATTTAATTGTAATTGCTCAAATAGATGATGATATGTTACATTTTTTTTTTTGGATTATGATATAATTGTATGGAGATGTATGAGGGATCCGTGTGGCCAAGGTGGTATTATCGTGATTCCAATGTTTTGTGTGTGTGAGAGGGAAATGTGGGGGGAGGTGGTCCCAAATGCCGTGATTGCCTATGTATGTTGCATTGCATTAATTATGTGCATTAAAGTTAGTTGTAGTGTTTACCTTTTTGGCCAAGGTCCCCGGGTATCGTGGTTTGGGATTGATTTGGAAATGGATTGTTTTGTGGAAAGATTGGAAACCGTTTTGGTAGTCTATATTCAACTTGATATGATGCTGGGTTAGGTAAACGGTTTGGGGTTTTTATTTGGGGCCGGTTTCCCCGGGTATGGGTCCCGGACCGTTTGGGAGATGGATTACACTTTGGGGTAAGGTTTTCCCCGGATCGAAATTTCCATACTAATTTACCATTATGAAGGCATGTAGCATATATGGGGTTTAAGGTATCCCCCTATGCTATAACCCTTCCAAAGGGGTTAAAGGTTTTGGGTTTAACCCATTTGGTATTTCGATGTCCCTTTCCCCCAAATGCCACCCCCAACAAGAGATGTGATTTTTTCCGGGGGGGAAAACCCCTGCCCCAGGGCCGGGTTTTACGGTGCCGGATTCCCTGAGGGGTTATGGGGGTTTTGGGGTGACCCATGGAGAACAGGAGGTGGGCTTTATTCACCTAGGGTTTGTACCCTTTGGGTTAGTCGATGGCTTTTCCAAGAAAAGGATAAAACCTAATGTGGTAGAAACTTTTTCCCGACTTATTTTGTATTTTGGGTGGATAATAAATAAAAAACTCACCGGGGATCATGGACTATTTTTTTTAAATTTTTGCAATCATGCATCATAAATTATTTTTCTATTGTCTTGCTTAAAATGTGCTTGACCCCACCCCTCTTTAAAGGATTTGGGAAAAGCTCACCCCAATACCCCCTTTTTTTGATGATGATCAGTCCCTTGGTGCCAATGGCGGTGCCCAAAAGATCTTTTAGGTCAAGTAGGGTGTGAGGACCGGTGGATGCCAAGGGGGACAGGGCAGCTAGGTTTTGAACTTTGTTACAAACCGTGAGAGGTTTCAACTTTTTTTTTTGGGGTTAAAACAAAGGAAATTTTTATTTTTTAAATTTAAAATTTTAAAAGTCGGGAATGTTGTAATGAATAATTTGTTATTGTATTATTTTTTTATTAGAAAATTTTCCCTTTTAATTTATGATTCCCCCATTATACTCAATTCCACCGCTTTTGGTTGGTTTGTGAGGGAAAGGAAATTTAAATCCAAAGGTTGGTTTTGGTAAATGGGTACGGTCTTACTCACCCCCGGGGTTTTCCCAAAAGTAAGTTGGGTCTTTTGGAAGGGGGGTGTGAAAATTTATGGTATCGGGGCAAAGCTCCCCTTAATTTAAAATTTTGACCAAACCAAACTTGGGGAAATTAAGTTTAAATAAAATTCAAAGAAATAATAATAAAAATTACAAAAAGGAAACAAGTTATTTAAAGCCTTTCATTAAAATAAAGAATTGAATACATAGTTTAAAACTTTTAAAAAAAATTTAAAAATTCAAAAGCGAAATCCTAACTAGCCAAAAGCTGGGAAAATTTAAATAACTAAAGAAAAAAAGTTTAACTAAACCTAAAACATCAAATTTTAAAAAAAAAAAAAAAAAGGGGAAACCTTAAAAACAAAAAGGGCAAACATGCCACTACCCCCCGCCTTTTTGGTTTCCCTTCCCTTTGGCCCCGAGCCGGTTTGGACCAGGGTTTCCGGAGGAGGCCCCGAATACCAAGATGGAAGACCTTTGCCGGACCCGGCCTCTAGGGAGGCCACCCTATTGTCCATAAGACAATAGGTCCGTTTATGCTGTTGAGGCAGCCATCTATGCCCCTTTAGCTGATGGGGTGGTTCCGGCGGCCATAACATCATTGAAACCAAAAGGGTTTTCACCCCTAGTGCCTTGGGAAGTGGAGGCAACCTCGAACCCAAAACCTGGGATCGGTGGTGGAACCCCCCCAAACCCCCAAAAGCACCCTTCCTCCCCGCACCACCAACACCTCCAAACATCAAAAACCTCCCCTTCCCTTTCCTTAGGCTGCACACCGCCTGGGTTTGGGTGTCACCCCCTCATATTTAGGGTCATCTTCCCGAGAATCTTGGTTGAAGTCTTGACCTTCCCCCAAAACGGCCTCTCCCCCCAAAATTTCCCCAAAAAAGATGCCAAAGATTCTTTTTACTTTGGTTCCCCAACTCGGATCCCCCTCGGACCAATTCCCTTGGTCCACTTTAAGGAGGAAAGGAAAAGATTTGGCCCCATGTACAGTAATAATTTACATGGGGTTGAAAAGGGAATACCTCATTGTAGTGTCCATAATGGGGAAAAATTTCAACAGTTTTGATAAAATTTACCTTGAGTAAAAAAATAGTTGATAAAAATTTCCACCCCTTGGCCTCCTTAGTCAAGATTTTGTTTATCTCCAAAGGTACCGGATTTTGGAAGTCATGTTGGAGTCCGGGGGGGAAAAGACACGGGTCACCGGATTTCGAACCGAATTTTGGGGAAAACCCCTCATTTCAAAGGAGATCTCTCCCCCTTCACATAGGAGGTGACCCACATCTCTTCGGCCCTTTTCACGAAAAAAGGTTGGAGAACAACCCGCCCCAAAATTGTAGTAGTACTTGTTGGGTTTCAAGATGGATACCAAAAAACCTTTAAAGCATTGACAAAAAGGAAGAGGGAAAATCTCTTTCCTCACATAGACCCCCGGCCCCCAAATTTTTGGGCTTAAGATTTCCCCAAGGTCTCGCCACCACGAAAAAAAGGATTGGGTTGAACTAAGGGTTTGGGCCTTGCTCCTCTTTTCAAGGGGATTTACGACATTAACATCATTGCAATATGATTCCTAATGATTTAAGAATGAAAACCTAGTTCAATGGCTAAATGTAAAGCTCACAGAGAAGAAAATCACAAAACTAGGTTACAAAGAGGAGAAACGACTTTGAGGGGTTGGCCCAATCGATTTGAAATGGGAGAGGAAGGTGGGGAATGGGTTGAAAAACTCCCCTTTGGGTTTTTCCCACCCCTTTTTCCCAAAGTTAAAATGGGGTTTTGTAAATAAAACCCCAAAACCCCAAAGTCAATTTATACCCTTTTTTGGAAACCCAGGGAAAACCCCGGACTTGTTTCCCGTGCCTTTTTTCGTGAAAAAAAAAGCCCCTTTTTTCTTCGTTTTACCCAGGGAAATAACACTAATTTTTTATTTAAATTTTTGGAAAGATCCCTTTTTTTGGTTGATTTTTTTTGGGAAATAATTTTTTTTTTTCCAAATTTGATTATTTTTTTATTCCCTTTAAAGGGGGATGCCTCTTTGTGATACGTGGGATCGGATACAAATATGTGTGGACCCCACTTATGCATGCCCTAACCCTAATTTTCCTATTGTTACTTGGGACCCAATATGTATGCATGTTTTCCCAAATTTACATGAAACCCTTTATAGCATGGAATTAATTAGATTCCTCCACGAAGTCATGTCATTGGAAACACTCGATCCCCCCCAATCCCAATAAACCCCCCCACCCCCCATTTCCCCCACACGAAATTTGGGGTAGCCCCCCAAATGCCCCCCCGGCTTTTTTGGTGCTTACAACCCATGATGTGGCATCCATCATGGATAATATGAGGGGAGTTGGGGAAAAGGGTAAAATCATTTTAAGGGGGGATCAATGATAGGACCCCAAGGGGCATGGGAGCCCATAATGCACCCCCGCACCCCCTTATTCCATAAAACCCCCACCCAATCCTGTTAGGCTCCCCTTCAGACACCCGGTGGGGCACAAGTCATGGGAAAGGGCATCCAAATGTCATGGGGGGTGCAAGACCCGATGTCGGATCAAGCCTGGCCCATGAAGAGGGTTGACAGATTTGACAAAATGATGGAAAAGTTTCAATGGCTTGGGCCCCATGTTTTGGGGGCTAAGACCCTTGTATCCATCAAGAGGGAATTGGTAATGGAGAAATTTTTTTGCCCGATGGGCGATCGATGAATGAAAATTTTGTGTGGCAATTATTGGAAAAGGGCGATGATTAGTGGAGTGCCACCGAGCCTATTCTAAGGGCTAATAACCCAAACCCTACAAGGGAAAACTTCAAAGGGGCCTTCTTCGAAAACTACTTTCCGAAAAGCTTCTGAGATAGAAGAGAGAGTGAGTTCTCTCAATTGGTTCAAGGTTCCCGGTTTATGCTCGAGTTTTAGAAACCCTTTTGAGGAGCTATTCCATTTTGCTCCGAGCATTTTAAAGGTGATAAAGCCAAAGCAAAGAAGTTTGAGAAAGGGTTGGGGCCCAGGTATTAGGTCAACCATTTTTGGGGGAAATTGAAATTTATCCCGGGGTGGTCCAAGTGGCCAAGTCTATTGAAGACCGGATAGAGATAATTTCACCCCCAAAAGGAACGGAAAGGGGCCCAAAGGGAAACCCAATAATTTAGGGAGGTAAAAAACCTTTTCCGATTTCCTTATATCAACCCAACTTCAAAAAATTTAAAAGGTAAAGTTTTTTCCCAAATCTGTTTGTTCTCGCCTCCCCAAGGGATCGAGCCCGGGGTTCTTCAGTGATCAGCCGGCCTTTGGTGGGGAAATGCCCCACCGGGGGCCCAAAGTGATGCCCCATAACTATGCCACCTGGGCCCCCGGCATATACAGCCCCTAGAAGCACCCCCCAAAAGGGCCCTAGACCAGGTAAAGTGTTTTTATGACCCAGAGGATGCCGAGGTCACCCGAGTAGTAAAGGGTACATTTTTGGGTATCATTATTGCCTCCATGTGTTATTTGATTTAAGGAGCCTCGATTGGTTGTGTCACCGTTTTTAAAGAAGATGAGAATTCCCCCCGGGGATTAAATTAATTTTTTGGTGAGCACCCTCCAAGAAGTTAGTAGGTCTAAACTATGTGTATGGGGCCTTGCCCAAGGACCAAAGGTGAACATGAGTTAAATGCTCACTTGATCGAGTTGGATATGACCACTTCAAGTGTTTTTAAAGGAAGAAACCCAAAGCCGAAGCAAAGTTTGTGAAGAAAGACTATCATTTTCAGACCTCTGATGATGATGAGTTTGTTTCCAAGGATAAGCCCAAAAAAACCCAAGAAGGTTATCATATCCACCCCCGATGAAGAAGCTATGGATAAGGGATGTCAAGGTTTTAGCATCTTGATGGATATGGATAAAGATTAGGCCATTGCCCGAGCTTGATGTGGTGGGGGAATTTTTAATGTATTCCCGATGCCCTTAAGGGTTTGCCCCTAACCGAGAGATGAGTTTGTTATAGACCTATTTCCGCTGGGCACTTTTCAAAAGCCCTTCCCCAAGGGCCCCCCATAGAGTTAAAGGGAAATTTTAAAGGTGAACTTAAAGGCCCTTTTTAAGAAGGGATTCATTAAAACCAAATGTGTCTCCATGGGGAGCACCGTATTGTTTTCAAGAAGAAAGAGGGAGATGGGGTTGTGCATTGATTACCGGGAGCTTAATAAGCTAACCATAAAGGGAACCGAAAACCTTTTGCCAAGGATAGATGATCTATTTAACTTTTGGGGGTGCCAAGGTATTCCCCAAGATCGACCTTAGTTTGGGCTACCCCCACTCGGGGATAAAGGGAATAGTGATGTCAGAAAAACCCCTTTAAAAATCAAGGTTTTGGACATTATAAGTTCTTGGTGATGTCTTTTGGGTTAACCAATGCCCCGGGATGGATTTATGGATTTGATGAACCAAGTTTTTAAAGATGTCTTAAAAAGTTTCCCATTATGTTCATTGATGACTTTTTGGTCTACTCCAAGAGTGAAAAGGGGAACTTTGGGTTCCCCGAGGTTAAATTGCAACGCCAAGAGAAAAATTTTATCCCAAAATTTTAAGAAGGGGAGTTTTGTTATAAAGGTGGCTTTTCCTAGGCCACATTTTTTAGAAAGGGTATAGAGGTTGCCTGGCAAAGGTGAAGGAAGTTCTAAAATGGGAGACCCCCAAGAGTGAAACAGATAAAAGTAGTTTTCGGGGTTGGGCCCGGGAATTATGGAGGTTTTTGAGAACTTCCCCCTTTTTACCCCGATGATTTTAAAAAAAAAAAGGGTGTGAAATTTGAGGGGTTTGGATGCTTTAAAAGAGCTTCAAGGAGCAAAGGGGCAAAAAGGTTGGTATAAACCCCAGTTTTGACTTTTTCCCAACTTTGGGTATGGTTGTGTATGGTGATGTTTCCAACCCGGATTGGGTTGTGTATTGATAAAAAAAGGGAAAGTCTTTTCTTATGCATCCCGCCCTTAAAGGGATTATAAGAAGAATTCCCCCAAAACCCATGATTTGGATTTGGGAAATGTGATTTTGAAAAAAAAATTTTTGGAGACACTATTAATGGTGAGAAGAGTGAGATCTTCAAGGCCCTTTTAAGACCCTTTAAGTATTTCTTCACCAAAAGGAGTTTAACATGAGAAAAAGGGGCTTTGGTTAATTGATAAAGGATTATAAATTGTACTATCCACTATCACCCGGAAAGGCCAATGTGGAAAGAATGCACTTAGAAAAAATTCACCAAACGACTCTTCATCAGACCCCCAATGAGCATCTAATAGGGGGGCCTAAAACTAAATTGGAGTATTAGTAGAAGGTGTCCCCTTTGTCACTATGGCATTGGTGGTAAAACCCTTAGTTTTGGGGATAGGATAAACCAGCCAAAGTTCCCAAAAAAAAGTTGGTTTGAATAAAAAATGTTGGGAAAGGAACCCAAAGGACCCGATTTTTTTAAAACAAAGGGGATTCTCAAGTTCAAAGGGGGGTTTGTGTCCCCAATGATGGTGATTTGAGAGAAATTTTTTTGGAGGGGCACACACCTTCCCCATATTCCATTCACCCAGAAAGACAAAAATGTAAAGGACCTCAAAGGCTCCGGGGGTGGAAAGGAATAAAGAATAAGGGGACACATTGTCTAGATGCCTCACATCCCAAGAAGTCAAGGTGAAAGAAAAAGGGCCCCCAGGGGTTTATTAATTCCCCCCTATTCCAAAGTGGAAATGGGAGAATTTTCCCCAAAGGACTTTTTTGCCTACCCCACACTAAAAGGGCCCTTTTGGAGGGGCCATTTGGGTAGTTGTGGAGGCTTGACCAAGGCAGCTCCCCAGAAGAAAAGCTATGTAGATGTCAAGGAAACATCCGGTGTTTAGTGTTGGAGACAAGGTGTTCTTGTGGATCTCCCGCTAAAGGAGTGATGCAGTCTGAAGAAGGGAAAGCTTAGTCCGAGGTTTATGGGGCCATACATACATCGGAGAGGATCCGACTAGTAGCTATCAATAGCTCTACCACCGAGTTGGATGGCACACATGATGTCTTCTATGTATCCATGTTGAGAAAGTATATCCCTAACCCCACTCATGTCTTGACTTACATACCCCGTGAGTTGGATGAGGATTTTCCCACGCGCGCTTTCGAGAAGATTATCGACCGAAGGAGCATATTCTCCACAACCGCACTGCTTCTTCACAAAGTGAAATGGATGAACCACCCTAATAGAAAGCATCTTGGGAGCGGAAAGATGAGATGATGAAGCAGATCCTAGATTGTTTGATTTTCCGTATATTCAATTTCAAGGACTAAATTCTTTTTAAGGTGGGGGAAAGTTACACTGTGTCTCGACTTGATATAATTTGAACTTTTGTGATAGGTCTCAGACTAGAGACCAAAAGCACGGCCGAGTTTTGGCTCACGATTTCCCATTGCCAAAGGAGGAGAGATCACCCCACATGTTCGTGCATCACGTGCCAGTCTAACTTGAGGAGATTCGTACCTTCTAATCCCAGATGGTAAGCGACCCGACCTCACACATGAATCCTGACATGTATCGGAGTTATCGAAAGGCCTTAGCATGGCCGAGGGTAACCACCCATGCAAGACCAGCTATTGGATAGCAAGCAATTAAGACAGCTTACTGCAGCCTAATGTGCTACCGCCTTGACCACAAAAATAAGCCACCGGATCCACCGGACTCGAATCCGCTTGTTTCCAGCAGCCTAATGCTCATCATGGTGTTGATGCCCATGGGTGCTACCACTCGTATCGTAAATAATCTCGGATGATCCCAAATCATCCCCCACATTTTCCTCATGAGACGAATGCGTTTGAAACCTAAGTGGTCGGGTTCTCGGCTCTGAAAGTCATAATAACCTGATCGATCCGAATAGGGTCCAACCAAA
>JAJSZK010000422.1:0-12552 GCA_022985045.1 Macadamia tetraphylla | reverse complement strand
GGGGGTTTTTCACCTTATGGTCCAAAATTTAAATTTTGGTACCTCTGTAAGTCATATCGACTTCTAGGTACCTGGTTCCATGGGTAGTACATGAGATGGGTCATGGGGTCTTCTTGACATGGATATATGGAATACATTGTGAACATTTCCAAGCGAAGGTGGGAAACAAGCATGTGAGCTCTTGAGCCAACCGGGACAAGATCTCAAATGGTCCCATGTATCTTGGGCTCAACTTCCCTTCTGTGAAACCTTTGCAAACCTTTAGTAGGAGAGATCTTGAAAATACCTTTTCTCTGGCTGAAATTCAATCCCCTTTCCCGGGGTTATGCATAGCTCTTTTGGCCGGTGTTGCCTTAATCCGTTCTCTAATAACGTCGACCTTGTCACAAGTCATTTGGATCATCTGGTCCTAACATTGGGCGTTCACCTACCTCATCCCAATACAAAGGAGTTGCATTTTACGCCATAAAAGCCTCTTTGGAGCCATCCCAATTGTAGCTTAGTAGCTGTTGTTATATGCAAACTCCATAAGAGTATATAATCTTCCCAAGGCCACTCATCTCCATTGCACATGCCACGGGCATGTCTTCTAATATCTGTATGGTTAGCCCCATTGACCGTCCATCTGGGTGAAAATGTACTCAAGTTGTTCCGATCCCAAGGCAATTTTAAGCTTTTCAAAATCGGAAGTGAACCTTGGGTCCCTATGAAACAATGCTCCGGCACTCCATGTAGGCGCACTATGTTGTCCATGTAAAGTTGTGCTAGTTTGGCCATGGAGAACTTGGTCTTGATAGGAATGAAATGAGCAATCTTGGTAAGCCGATCCACAATCACCCATATCGCATCCATTCCCTTAGGTGTACTGGTAGTCCGGTGGAAGTCCATTGTAATCCTTTCCACTTCCATTACAGTGTTTGGGAGTGGTGAAGGGTACCATAATCGATGCCTCTCGGCTTTCACCTTACGGAGTAAGACAAGTCGCCACATACAAAGCTATGGTGACTTTCATGCAGCCACGATAACTTTGTTTGAGGTCTTTGTACATTTGGTACTTCTGGATGAAATGAGTACTCGGGTGTGCTTCTCTCACGATTTTACCCTGTATATCCAAATCATCGGTACACACAATGTCTCGAAACATCAATGCCCCATAAACGGCTAAAGTAAAATCGGGGTCGTTCATTGTTTGGTCTTGAACCTTAATTACGATTATTTGCAATTCGGGATCCAAAGGTTGCTTGATATCACCTCTTGCCTAATTGCGGATGCACTGTAGGCCGATAAAGATACCGTCAACCATTTAAGGTTTTCGGGTTTGAGGTTCAAGCTCTAGGTTGCCCCTTCATACAAGAGGTCTCTTCCATTAGCATCGCCTCTTGCACAAGTGGTGAGCTTCTTTAAGCTGAAGCAACGACGGTCTTCCGACTCAATGCATCGCCACTACATTAGCCTTGCGGGATGATCTTGAATATCGGATCATAATCCTTCATGAGTTCAAGCATCTTCTCGTCTCATATTCAAATCATACGGGTGAAGAAGTATTTCGAGGCTCTTGTGGTCCTTTGTATATCTCACACTTCTCTCCATACAAATAGTGTCCTTGGATCTTAAGGGCAAAATAGTGCCGCTAGTTCCAAGTCATGAGTGGGGTAATTCTTCTCATATTCCTTTAGTTGTCGGGATGCATATGCTATTACCTTCCGCGTTGCATGAGAACACAACCCAACTTTGGAAACATCGGTATAGCCCGTCATCCCACATGCCTTGAGGAATAGTCGGCCGAGGTCCCAACTTTTCTTTCAATTCTGGAGCTTTTCTCACACTCTTACGCGGTTGAATTTCACACCTTTTTAGTCAACTTGGTCATTGGTGCTGAGATCGAGCAAAATTCTCGATAAAAGCGCGGTAGTATCGGCCAAACCAGGAAGCTTCTAATTTGAGTAACATTCTTGGGACTTTCCCATTCCCTTTTGCTTTTACCTTAGCGGGATCTACTTGATTCGACTTTAGACACTCGTGCCCAGGAATCCAACTTGTTCAAGCCAAAATTCACACTTCTGTACTTGGCAAACATTGTTGATCTCTCAACCTCTGTAACACCATTCTCGGTGTTGAGTGTGCTCCTCTTCGGTCTTGGAGTAGATCAAGATATTCAAAAAAAACAATTACCCATTTGTCGAGCACATCTGGAATACTCTATTCATTAGATCCATAAATCTTTGTCGCGCATTGGTTAACCGAAGGACAACACTAGGAACTCATAATGGCCGTTCGAGTCCTAAATGCTGTTTTGGGTATATCACTACTCTTTATCTTGAGCTGATAATAGCGGACGAAGGTCTATCTTTGAAAATACTACGGCCCCCCTGCGATCAAATAAATCATCGATGCGTGGCAATGGATACGGTTCTTAATGGTTAGCTTATTCAACTCCGTTAATCTATGCACATCGCAAACTACCATCCTTCTTCTTGACAAAAAACCCGGGGCACCCCAAGGTGAAACACTTGGCGAATAAACCCCTTTTCCAATAGTTCACTGTGCATCGCAACTCCTTCAATTAAATTTGGTGCCATCCTATATGGAGCCTTAGATCGGAGCTGCCCGAGTCAAGTCTATGGCAAACTCAACTCTCTGTCGGTGGTAAATGCATCGGATCATCAGGAAAACATCGGAAACTCTTTAACCACCTTTACTTCTTCTAGAGGTGTAACTCTTGCATCAACATCGATCCGAGGCTAGAAACCACGACATCCACTTTCTAGCAACTTTCCCGGCTTGAAGGCGGAGGCGAGACCTTCCTCACTCTTTTCATTGTTGCTTTCGGTATACCCTTTTTCCCCTTCGTCATCATTACCTTAATCAGCCTTTCCGCACAAATCCGTTAGCTCGATGAGCCGACAACCAATCCATACCCAATATAACATCAAAATTCTGCATATTGAACTTAATGAGTTGTGCATCAAAGTTTTTCCCCACTAATCTCTACGGGCATGGTCCATACACTTCCTTCAAGCGTGTAATTTTACAGTGAGCATACTAACAATCATTCCACGGTCTAGGATCTGGGTGACATCTCAAGTTTCCTACAAATCTCTTAGATGCGAATGAATGAGTAGCTCTGAATCAAATAAAACATGGGTTGGTATACCCGATATGGGTAGGATACCTAATATAACAATGTATATTAATTTCAGAGGTCATCAACATTAATCATAATGAACTTCTTAAATTTAAAATGTACTGCTACAACCATACTAGCCTCGGCTTCCTCGGTGATAGGGCATACATCCTTCCTGCGTTGATTGCCTCGGGGTAAGGGAGGTCGATTCGAGGTGACTAGAGGGCAAGGCTGGTCGGGTCCGACAATCTTCGCATAATGCCCATAGGAATGGCGGTTAAAACAACGAATCTGAGGCGTAAAGGGCTGGGCGGGGCCCCCCACTTGCCCCGATCGGATGGAGGTCGAGGTGGCCTTGAAGCGAGGTGCCACACTAGTGTTAGGCGAAAGGTAAAACCCGAACCACCAGCCAGCCTAGGGGGGTAGCGGATGGCCTATAGGGCTGCCTATACATAGGCCGAGTGTATGACCAGCGGTATGCCTTGGAGAATTTCCCACATCAGGAATGGATTTGATCTCTTCCGATCCGAGTGAGGGATTTTCACCCTTTTCTTATCTTCCATCTTTTTGGGCCTTACATCAATCTGGCCATATTGGTCAAACCCAAGACTTCGGCCAGACCCAATAGGCGTTTTCGGGCCTTTTAGGAACCTTGCTGCCTTCTCTTGATGTTCGCATATGCCTTGGGGAAATGGAACAAACTTTAAATTTATTTGATATTCAGGGCATTTTACCTCCTTGAGTTAAGGCCATGAACTTCGGTCTCCTTGATCTCTGGCTATGCGGATAATGGTTACCCAAAGAACAATTCCTTAAGCTGCTCCCAAGTAGGTTGGATGAGCAGCCATTAATATAGGTTTGGAGGCTTGCCACCAAGAATTTGCCTCTTTCTTGAGTTGTAACCCGGCACAAATGAGCTTACAGGCATCCGTGCACTCAAGCACCTCAAATATCTTCTCAATTCTTGGATCCATTGATCCGGTTCTGAGGATCCTCCCCACCTTAGAGAATATCGGTGAGTTCCTCTTGAGCGACTCTACCACCCTTGACGTTTTCAAATGAGGGAAGTTAGGAGCATAGGTAGGATAGTAGGCATAAGGATGAGGCATCCCATCTTTGAGGAATACCGAATGGTGGGATTGGAGTGTACCCACTTGTGGTCCGTTCCGACCCTCGGTGGGTCTGGAGTGAGTGCAGGGAGGTTGACCGGTTGAGAAAATTCAAGCTATTCTTGGATGGCGGTCATAAATGCTTCTTTGTTGTTGAAGCATTTGTTTTGAAAAGCTTTTGGGACTGCTGAATTTTTTAGCAACATCCCCGGTGTAATGACGGTGGAGGTCGGGAGTGAAGTCATAGGTGGGTTCCCATGTGTCCCACCGACCATGGGTCTCTGCGAGGTAATGGGCGGTATGCCCCGAGCGGGGCCCCTCGGGATTTTGTGGTCGCCGACCAGCGAGGACCCCGAGGTACCTCGGGCATTACTACGGATCTAGTCATACCATCGTATCCTTGTACGGAACATATCACACCATATTGGTTAAACACCATAGATTGATTTAGGCACACAATCATATGCCATTAGGTGAGGTGTTGTAGTGTATGATAGCACATAAATTAATCATAGTTTAATTCCAAGATCGTGAAGTCCACCTCATGCATGCTAATGGTCCCATAAACCCATAGCCCATTGATCATAGGACTAATTTCCACCATAAAACCAATGAAATCACAATAGGAGTAGAGAGGAAAAGAAAGAAAATAAAATTTTCAAATTTTAAATTTTTCCCTACGCCCAAACCGTGGGATAAACCCGGCGGGTAGGGCCCCGATCGACCCAGCCCCGGCCTAAAACCCGGCGGGTGTCCCCGGCGGGTAGGGACCCGGATCGCCCCGCGGTCTTGCCAGATTAAGGCGTGAGCGAGGCCAAAAGGCCTGTTTTGTCGATCACTCTCCTCTCCCCCTTCTCTTACTTCCTTTTCCTCTTGGGCGATTTTGGGAGGTTACCGGCGCTTCCACTCGAGTCTACTCACCCACTCGGCGCTTTAGAGGGGATTCAACTCGTCATCATCCAAGTAAGTTCTTCTTCCTCTTCGTTTTCTAGAATTTCAAATTGGGTGAATTACTTGAATAGGATTTATTTTTTAGGCTTTCTTTCTCTATTTATCACCGTGAAAAGTATTATCATGTGTTTGTGATGATTCCACTTGCTCATTTGTAGTTTATAGGATTCATCACTCTTTATTTGGAAAAAAACCCCAAATTGATGCCCTAGGTTCCCAAATTTGGGGTTTCTTCAATCCTCTATTTTTGTTCAAATTGGACCCCTTTGTAATGCATTCCGCTTGTTTTATGCTAGACATGAGTTAGATTTCATTGAATCATCATTATGCTTGAAATCCTCATGCATTTTCATGAAAAATCCCTATTTTGGCATTGGTTTCCTTGATTTTCATCCATACTTGTACTCATGGAATTCCGTAGTCCATTTGGGGCATATTCTTGCAATTCCATCATCCCATCACTATGGCATTTCATTCTAGACCTAGGGTTTCAAGCTTTCCTCCATTCTACCCCAATTTGCAATGGACTTGAATTTCCCCATTTCATTCATGCCTATGGCTTTTCTGTCCTTCTTGTCATTTCTTTTTTTTGTACGTTTCCATGCGTTGCCATCACCATATTCATGTCATAAGTTTTCTATCATTCCTAGATCATTGCCGTTCCGTTTTGCATAAACTAGGTTTTGGGTTTCCCTTCTTTAATCTTTTGTCTTTTCTTCTTGTACTAACCCAACCTTCTTTACTTATTGTGGGATGTCTTCTGTGAGGACTCTCTTCCTCGGTGTTGCCCAAGACCACCGCCTCTAAGGGGAAAAATCGGAGACCAGCACTTACTCATCGCAGGGGAGACACGCACCCTTTCGATCGACCCTTCAAACTACGATGAGGAGCACTTCACTAGTGCGAGGCCGCCCAAATGGCCTATCTTCTGAAGGGCGGTGTTGATGGAAAAGACCGTGGTAGTCGAGGACTTCCACAAGGCCCGGCTCCGGGGGAGGTTCTCGGCATTGGGTGGGACACTATTCTTAGTGGACCGGCGTCTACGATCAGCTCGTCCGTCGGTTTTATTGCAACCTCGGTGTCGTTCGATGGGGAACTCCTTCTGATTTTGGTGAGGAGTGGATATCCGGTGACGGTAGACACCACAGCGATGTCGGGCATATCGGTGGGGACACGATACTCGATCCCCGGGTAGGCCTCGGGGACCGTTCATGAGCATGGGGGCGCGGACTTCATCTGAGACCATCTGCGGGGGACCGTCGCCCAGTCGAGACATCTTTCTTCCACGAGGTCCGTCTCTTGCCGGTTGATCCAGTTCAACTGCTCCCGAGGAGGTCGCCGGAACGGTAGGTTTCATGGCGGCCTTCATAGCATTTTGTATTGTCACGGCCCGAGGAGGCGGGGAGCACTGTGCCTTCCTATATCATTCTCCGGCGATGGAGCACCATGCTTCCCCCCCGGACGGAGGTTTCCCCTTTGGCGGGGTCCTCACGGATCTTGAGTTCTTGAGGTGGATCTGGCGGAGAGGGGAAGACTCCGGCCGATGGTTCGTCGGGCAACCTCTTGAAGATGGGTCTCCATACCCTCATGGATTCACCTCCGAGATCGGGGCTCGGAGAGGTAGAAATGGGAGGGCTCCCCCGAGGATGTCCTCATGGAGGGGGGTCCGGCGGGAGGGCGAGGACTCGTTCCTCAAGGCAGGAGGATCGATGGGTGGTGGCATCCACGAGGCGCCTCGGAGTCGAGAGGTCGGGTCCTAGTTCTTCGGGCTGCGCCCCATCGGGAGCCCCACCACAGGAGTGGTGACTATGACTATGAGGCAGGGCAGCCTCCATGCGGGCATTGCGGGATGGCGAGTCCAGATCTTGGCGGCTAGGCAGATTGCCTCGGCGAGACCACCTTGGAGGATTCCTTGTGGTTGGGTGGACTTGGATACGGGGCCACCGCCATCTCGGGATTATGGGGGCCCGGAGGGGGGAGTGCGATTGGTGAACACGAGGTTAGATTATTCGATCACCGCTTGACTTTAACTCCGAGGCCTCCAGTGAGCGTGGTGATCATCGGCGCGATGGCGGCGACGGTGAGGCAAGCTTGACCACCCGACTATTTATCCATTTTTTCCTCTTTTGTAGACCTTGTAGATTTATTTCTTCTCATTCCTTGTAATTGCGATGTAACTTGAATTTCATTTATGGAATGAAACATCTTTGGATATTGGACTATTATAATGTTTTCATATGTGGAGTTCTGTGGTTTTGTGGTGATGTGACTTTTCTATTTGTGCTCTTTGTTATATTATTATCTTGTTTATCGGGTTTTGTGTAAAATTTTGAAATCCCACTTTGCCGTTATCTTTAAATTTCAAATAGTACTTTATAGGTTATAGTACCCACCTAATTACCCTTTATCTACACTCCGCATCCATGAATGCCACTTATAATATAACTCCATTTTTATACTTTCTTTCTTTGACTTTTAGTCTTTAAGCTTTTATCTTTACCCAACCCCATTTTCCTATTATAAAGTCTGGATTCTAATGGTATCTTGTGAGTGGAGCGAGCATCACGCTCTCCCCCTTTTGTCACACCCGTTCACCTAAACCCGGGCGGTGCCCGAGTTAACACCAGTTAACCCAAACTCCCGAGATCATCCGAATCTTGTATTCCACCACAACATACACATACTAACATCAATTCATCGGATCGCGGAAGACTAAGTTTTACATAAATAATTCCCATATACGATACCCAAAGGTGATACCATAATTATATACATTTGGCCCCAAGGCATAATATATACACAAAAGAATAAAGTTCGAATATCAAATATATATCGAGAATTCATCAAAATCATCAGTACCGCTCGGCTCGGTCTAAAATGGAGCTCGGCTGGCCTCAAACTGCGCCCCCACCACAGCTCTACCCCCTTGATCTCCCCGTGCTCAAACTCCTCAGGTCCACAGTCCTCCTCGGAAACTTCATTGTGGGACCCACCCCATCTCCTCGGATGCATGACTGCAAAATCATCTAAAGGGGTGTATCGTGGAATGAGCTCACTAGCTCGGCAAGTAGAAGGTGGACCACACACAGTCCAAAATCACAACACATCATATGCACTACATGTCATGCAAGTCATTTTAAATCACACACCCTAATCAACATTACTAAGTCTTTGGTTTTAGTGCTACTAAAACCCACGGTCTTGTATACTCAGTGCGAGCCGCGAACTCCCTCATGATCGCCCATAGGGCTGTTGGAGAAGGCCCACCGTGAGTACTCGGAAAAATAAAGACAATGCGTCCACCGGCTCTAAACGAAAAAGTAAATAAATTAAATGGCAGTCTTGACTCCGGCAATTTAAAAGCGATCGATTGGCCCTCTTGAAATACCCCCGGGGTTGCCTTGTCCTACATGACTCGAGGCGTAATGCCAAACCCCAACGGTGTCCGACAACGCGCCCCTGCTTCCCCAAATGGCAACCCAACACCTCAACCCCTGTTGGGAAGGGTGTGCGGATAGTGAAAATCCTAATACCGCATGCTCCTATATGTGAACTGATAGTGCCTCCGTGTCCCATACCACGGGCCACCAATGCACTCGTTTCCAAGCCGACCACGGCATCTAGTCTATCAATGCATTATGCAACATGATGTCCACATTCAACATATAACATCTCATTCAATTTGCATTTGAAAAGTAAACATAGCATATATGCGCATCAATGAGTGGAATGACTAATCTAAAAGCACATTCATGATGACATGACTAGATTAGATATAGTTATATGAATGCCAAACAAATGCCTTGAAAAAAGGGCCCAAACGTCCTCTCTCCACTTACTTGTAGCGTCGAGTTCCCGTTGTGCGGTGAGACCCGGGGCCCGAATCGGGTATGATTTGGTGAACCTAACATAATTGAGAGGGGTTAGTACTTCACCATTTAGAATCAAAATTAATGAAATCCGACGTCAAAATCGTGTTTAGAGCGTCAAAAGAAGGTCCCGTCCGATTTGGGCTCGATCGGACCTAAAATCACTTTCGGCCACTGGGTGGGTGTCTCGGTGGGTGGTCTACCCACGGTCCTACCGCGGTTTGGGACCGGCGGTCCATACCCTTGATGGGACCACTTGTCCTACCCGCGGTTTGCGAACCCTTCGCCTCTCGGTGGTTGTCACGGTGGGTGGTCTACCCACGGTCCTACCGCCGTTTTGGCGGAAAAACCCCAGTTTCTTCTCAACTTCCTCCATTCCTTGGGGACCCAAATAGGGCTTTTCTCAACCCATTCTTCACACCTTTAGAGTCCTATAGGATGGTTCTAGCTTAGATTTAAGTTAGATTCAAGTGAGGGAAACCATCTTACCTTCTTTTCTCAAGAATGACTTCAAACCCTCCAAATCACTTCCAACTCACAATGCTCCTTCTACCTTGTCAATATCTCTTCAAATCCTTCAAGATCAACACATAAATCATCTATTAAACCTTAGATTCATCATTTCAAAGTGTGTTTACAAGATCTTAAGAAACCATACTCGAATCAAGGGTTTAAAGCGTGGGTATGGTTAATGTTCATAAAACCCAACTTTTCTTACCTCCAACTGTAGATCTCGAGTTGAAGATTACTCTCCGGCACGGAGTGGCAAGATCTAGCCGGCACGAAATCCTTCCTTTCTTCCTCTTCCTTCCTTCTTCCCTTTCCTTTTCTCTCTCCTCTTTACTTTTCTCCCCAAACGTACGAGGGTATTAAATGGAAAGAAAATAAGTCATAAAGCTTTATATACTATTCCTACTTAAGTGAATAGTGTCGGATGGGTCACCCAGGTGGGTGGGGTACCCACCTGTCATACCCACCCGAGAGTCAAAACTTGGGATTTTGACCGGGCTCAGACCTCGGCTCAAACCCCACCCCAGGCATACATTGTAGCCTACGTATATATCCTAAAATCTGATATAATACATTTTATCCGTACATAGCCTTATGGTAGGTGCCGCATTACAGTTTGGGCACTCCGTCACCAGCCTGGCTCGGACTTGTCGGGCCAGCCGGTGTTAAGGTCACCCGTGCCATCATAGCCCATAAGGAACCGCTCTAACATCCTCGGCTCGGTTCTGCATGGTTAAACCGGTTAAACGAAATTGAGCCGGGTCTAGAAGCGGGATATTCTGACAGTGGTTTCGACCTTACTCCAAGAATGTCGAGAGGTGTTTCGACAAAAATATGATGTCCGCCTTGTTGTGAACCTTGAATTCCGAATCTCACACACTTAATGCCGATCCAGCCGATAAATACATTCTGGAATCGATATTTTTCATATGAAAAACATGTTGCAGGAACCCTCTTTGAGGCAATAGGTCCCACTCCAACACTTGATCATATTTTGAAATCAAAACCAATTCTTGACCCTTAGTCGAGACCTCATGGCATCTCTCCATACACAAGGCTCTCAAGCCTTGGCCTCTCCCCATGCGTCCAAACATGATAATAGATCCCATGGCCATTGCCCTTCGCCACGCCCAGTTGGTGCCTTGCATGGCCCATGGCCGTGTGTCATTTGCATCAATAGTGCCTAGATGAGTCATTGGCATTGCCGCATGGCCCTTGTGCCGCGCCTAAGTGTCACAAATATAAACTTGACTTAGCCACATCAATCAATACACTTGCATTGGAGATGCCATCTAAGCAACTATGCCACCTCATCATTTTGGCAACTCTCACCATTACATTGAAGCTATGCTTGCACCTGAGACAAACAATGTCATAGCCTAAGGGCCGTGAATAATTTGAACCTCATGCTGCCACCAATTTCATCATTAATTTCTTGCGACATCATATTACATCATGTTTACCCATGCCCATGCATATAAGATACAACTATGTGGTCCATTCATGCCTGCAAGGCCTGTGGAACTTGTGCCATGTGACGTAAACAATATAATTACCAAAATTGTTTAGATTAGCTCCATTTTTGTGCAATCATACGAAAATCATCATATCTTTTTCATCTAACATCTAAATGATGTGATTCTGGTCGCATTGGAAAGACGACTTAATAACCTACGTTTCTTATGTAATTATCTTTGCCCAGCTCTTCCATTAAGCCTTCTGAAAATAGCTCTGAAGTTATTGCCTCTGTGTGAATCTGTAAAGTCAATTTTCAAATTCCACACACACTACACCTAAAGCTTTCACATGCTTCCAAGCATTGAATATCATCATGATACATTGTTAATACTACCACATGTGCCTGAATACATCTATATCACTTCCAAAGTAAGGTGTGTCTAGTTTTGTCTGGCCCTTCCAGCATTACCTAGACACTTGTGTATCATCTTCATCTTTTCTCATTTCCACTATACTGTATGCACTATCAAATCACTGTCTAACCCTTCCGGTATTGCTAAGACACTTGAGTATCATCTTCATCTCTCTTCACATCACTATGTGAGCTGACTATGTTGACAACAATGACAACCACAATCCAACAAACCTAACTAGAAATATTAATAAGAGGGACCCGATATTTCCTTTCTTCGATAAAGAATTAGAGGCGTACATGGAAAGAAGAAGAAATCTTGATTACTCTACAAAGTCATTATGACGTATTAGACAAGGCCACAAAGGTGTCCTTTTGAGTCATTATATATTTTTATAACTGTGATGGAAGCTTTTTGTTGTCCCTTCCAAGTTTATAAAGACATTAATACGTTTGAGAGAGTGAAGGTGGGGAGAGCAGCTCTTGAAATTACTCATTTTTTTTTTCTCTTTGTTGATGATACATTCATTTTTTATAGAGCTCTTCTTAACAATATTTTGACAATAAAGGCTATTCATGAACTCTCTCTCAAAAAAAAAAAAAAAACCCCATTTATCTGATTGATACATCAACGCTTACAAGAGTATCCCACTAAAAAAAATGACATGAGTGGTATTTTTTTTTAGTGAAAATATGTCTAGTAATGATAAAAGACATTTTTTGTAGGTTGTTAGGTTTGAAGGAAATGCCTATGAAGGTTGTATATCTAGGTACCAGATAGCCTGGTACGCAATAGAGTGTTGGATCTTGTTCTCCTTTTTCATGCAAATGTATACTGTACAAAAATTAATGGGGAGGAAACAGGGTACCTTTGAACTACAAGTGTACCATCTTTATGCGGTCTTATCCAAGGAAGTCATTGAAACTTAAATGTCTCCTCCCTCCTCTTTTATAATTTAGAGTTTCCCACATTGAGTGGGCTTTCCTATTGTGGTCTGTTTGGGATCCTTAATTGGGCCTATATTTGGTAAATCTTTTATATAATAGGAGTCCTTATCTATAATGAGTATCCTTATTTGCAAAAAAATAGAAACTATGTAGAATCTTATTGGGTAGGAG
>JAJSZK010000421.1:0-14002 GCA_022985045.1 Macadamia tetraphylla | reverse complement strand
AGAGTCACATTTCATATTAAGTATTATTCAGATTCTAACCAAGGTGGGGATAGTAAGTCCACAATGAATTCCCTACTTTGTTGTGCCCTTGTGTACATGTTTGAATATATGTGATGCACCACCAATCCTAGTTTCCAAATATGGTATTAGACATCGATCGGCTTTTCCAGAGGCCCAAATCTAAATTTTTCCCTAAACAGGTTGAAACAGCTCGCTAATTTGCTGATTTTAGTAGCAAGTATTGGGGCAAGAAAAAAGGTGAGAGATAACAGATGGGGGTTTTTCCCGATTGTGAACATTACCCATGAACAATCATCAAGAGTGGAAAGAGAGAATAAAGGAAGACTTCTTGGCTATACAATTCGAATTCAAACCCATTTTCTGTATTTTATTCCATAACTAAGGGAGGCATGTGATTTATTTAAACATTAAATAATTAAACAAACTTAGAAACTACTTTTAGTATTCATAGATGAATCTTGTTAAACTACTAAGACTCCCAAACAGAAATTATATTTAATAGGACTCTTTCAGATTTATCTATGACAACTAAGGAATGGGGCCCACAAGATCCCTATAACGACCACTATTAGATAAATACTAATCTTTAATCGGTCCCCCATTAATTAAAATATTTGTTTTAGTGCACCCCTTTAGACCCCAATAAAACTTGAAGAATTAAACTACTACTCAGCCATAGTTTTTACATACCGTAAGCGCTTGCAATCGACAGTGTCTAGAGATGGTAAGGCAAGGTTCACCACGTGAAGTGGCTCCTTATGGTTTTTTTTTTTTTAAACACATTTAAAATTACTTGATGAAGATTCCAAATATAGATTTTTATTGGTAGGTGTATGATTTTGTTAACACTTGATATGTATGGGATCGTTTTACTCCACCAAAAATAACCAAAACAAATAAAACAAAAACATGATTCACAAACAGGGTTTGGATTTTGTTAAGGGTTTTAAGAAAGGGCTTTGAAAAGGAATCAAAGAACAAGGAAGAACCACTAATCTAGGCGACCATTTTGCTCCGGCAGTGGTGAGTTTGCTCCAGCAGCAGTGAACTTCATTCTTTCTTGACAGGAGTAAAAATATAGTGGATGACCTTAGGGCTTAGACACTCATTTTGGTATCATAGAGGTAAGTATAATAAATACTTGTATTTTTTATGTCTTCTTTTCTTTATATTTATAATTTTTTTTCATAATTATGTATTTATATTATATGTTAATATGTTATGATGATTGATGATTGACGATTGATGAAGATGAACTTAGTTTATTCACTTTATTGATTTGTTTTCTTGATGAATATCTTACATTGGTATGAATATGAACCTTTAATATTTATTTAACATATGAGTAATAGGATTTAACTAGGATTTGAGCCAAATAGATTGGTTTTATAAAAATATTACACAGGAACGCTTTAGTCAATAAGGCGACGTTTTATGCCCGCCTTATCGCTAAGGCGCTCCGAAAGACCCTCGTCGCCTTATCGCTTAAAAACTATGTACTCAGCCTTATCCCGTACATTATAGCCGATACACCACACATACTAGTGTGGCCAACAAAACTACTACTCAGCCTTATCCCAACAAAATGGGGTTAACTAAATGGTTCCAAATCCAATCAGAGGCAGCAAAAGGAAAGAAGATGTAATAATTGGTTATGCCCACCTAAATGGGGTCGGCTACATAAATTATGGCTCTCCAATCGGATATATTTACAGCCATACTTGGGACAAGATCTAAACAATGCATGTCTTTCCTCATTACTTCCTCCGACATTTTTGCCCGCCTCCTATCTCTTTTAGCTCCTTTAATCAATCGATTACTTCATCACTCCTCCCATCGGGCATCCCTGGGCCCCCCATTGAGCATGGTTATAGCACTTCAAATGGCTTTCGTAGCTTATCATGAATCGGGTTAACTCCCAAATCAGCCCTAATATGATCATTCCTTACATCCTTCATAGTTTTCCCGCCCATCCATCTCAACATCCTCATCTTTCTACACAAAGCTTATTGATATGGGACTTCTTAACTGCCTATCATTTTGTCCCGTACATTATAGCCGATTTAACGACCGCCCTATAGAACTTTCCTTAAAATTTAAAGGAATCATCAATCAACACCTCGGATGCACCGCACCTCTCCACTTCATCTATCTCACCTTGATCCTCGTGAAACATCATCCTCTATGTCACCTCCCACCTTCTTTATTGAGTGATCATGAGAGGAAAAAGAATGGAAGGAGAAGGTAGAAGAGTGTTGCGATAGAGAGATTTTCACCTCCTATTGTCCAGCCTATTATATATTATATTAAGATGAAAATAAATACAACTTGAATGGGAGACTGAATCCTATCCATAACAATAGCTAAGAAATACAAGACATACTCCCACAACACTTGACACTTAACATGACCAAGGACAACATTCCGCTTGTCCATCCATGATTGACCTACTATGATGAAATGTTTGAAGGAGGAATTACATGACGCCTAGCATCGCCAAAGTAGGAAGAAACTGAAAATTTGATCAAAACCTCACCATTACATTTTGATGATTTCATCTTAGACAAAGATTCTACCCTTGTCTCGTGGAGAACAAAATATCAATATTTATGCCATCCCCATCTATCAAATCGGTATTTTTGAAAGAAAAAAAAATTATATATTACCACTAACATTCTAGATTTATTATACTGTTTTTAGATTTAATGAATTTTTCATGAGGCCAGAACTATGATGATGAGAAATGAACTTCTCATGCTTTATGCAGGTTTCACATTAGGTATACAGGAGAGTTTGAAATCATAAGTACTGTAAGATCAATCACATTCTTTCTTTCCAAGGATGAATTGTACATCATTATCATTCATTCTCAAAATTCAGAAAAAAAGAAGAGTCAATTTAAAGTCCCACCTTAGATAGCTGACATAATTGAATAATTTCTACCCCCAAAATAGCCCCTTTTAGTAGAAACATGTAGTTATTTTTAGACAATTGGGAGTTGTATATCTGCACGTGAAACATGAAATTAGTCGGAAAGTGTCTAGACTTGATCCAACATCCACTAGTCAAAATCTTGACGGCATTTCAAAAGCATGATAGATATGGTGAAGAAAATGGTTTTTTTTTCTTTTGTTAGCTTTCCCTGTTCTAATGCCAGCAGTTTTGTTTAGCAAATTGTTGTTTCTTTTCCTCTTTTGTTATGATTCCCTTTTGACTATATTTTGTATACTTGAGATAATAACATAATAAATGCACATCATCTACTTTTGATTTGTTTCTACATCACTGACCTTCAAATTGGATTACTACTAATTACAAGAATAGAAAACGAAAGTAGAAATGGAAAATTAAAGTTTGAACTTTATTGAGATAATGACATAATGTCTGCCCCATGTCTCACTGAACTAAAGGCCTATAATATATTTGCTACTTTAGATGAGGCTGACACCATATGTTTGTGATTGTTACACAATATTGTTATGTTTTGATGCTTCTTCAAGATATCTTCTTCTGACTAAAGAAAACTATTATTTGGAAACTAATAGAGAACAATGTTCAGTGTTCACGGGGTAAGACTGAAACGGTTTGGCATGTTAAAGATAGTGAAGTCGATGTCGATAGGGATTTGGATGATAGAGCACTCTTCCATGGTTTTGTTTGCTCATTTGTTTCGGTGACACAAATCTATGGTTTCATTACTAGATCAACTAGCTTAAGATGATCCTAATCATAGTTGCCACGCGCCAAGGCAACCAAGGCGTGGAGGGTTGTCTGCGATTAGGCGAGAAGGCGACGCCTTAAGGCGAACGAGGCGAACAAGTGTTATTTTTTATTTTTCCTATTTTCTAACATTATTTAGTAAGTTATATATACCTTGTATCATAAAAAATCAAGATTAAGCCACATCAAGTCATTAAAAATCAACATTTAGCCACATCAAATCATAAAAAATTAACATTAAGTCATATTAAGTTATAAAAAATCAACATTTAGAGAAATGCTCTTATTCTATTATTCATAAATAAGTGCCAAAACACAAGGCGACATGAGTAACAAGGCGGTTATCGCTTGGCCCTGTCAAACCGCCTGACGCCTAGTCGTCCGCCTAGGCGATGCCTTGACAACTATGATCCTAACCTTTAAAAGAGATGAAACTTAGATGTAAGAGCCTACCTGCTTGGGAGCTCAGTCAAAGGTGAGCATATCTGATTGAAGACCTTCCTAGGTTGGCGCCAGGCCAAGGCTGAGTGGACTTGACCAAAGGGCCTTCCCTCGGTTGGGGGCTCAAGTCGGCACACCTGACCGAAGGCCTTCCCTCAATTGAGGACTTAGGCTAAGGCCAAGCAGACCTGACCAAAGGGCCTACCCTCAGTCGGGAGCATAAGCCAAGGCCAAGTACACTTGGCCAAAGGGCTTACCCTCGGTTGGGAATTTAGGCCAAAGCCGAGCACACGTGACCGAAGGGCCTACCCTTAGTTCGGAGCTTAGGCCAAACCCGAGCATATCTGATTGAAGGGCCTTCCCTTGATTGGGGCTCAGGCCAAGGCCTAGCACATCTGACCGTTGTTTGGGGGGCTCAGGCCAATGCCAAACACCTCAGATCGGGTCTACCCTCAGTTGGGAGCTCAAGTCAAATCCAAGCACACCTAACCAAATGGCCTACCCTTGGTTGAGAGTTCAGGAGAACGGAAAGCACACCAGACGGATGAACCTTCCCTTTGTTGGGAGCTCATGTCAAAGCCGAGCATATATGATCGAAAGGCTTTGTTGGGGGCTCAGGCCAAGGCCGAACACCTTAGATCAAGGGCATACCTCGCTTGGAGCTCGACCAAATCGAGCACACCTAATCAAGGGCGCCCCTCTGCTGGCAACTCATGTCAAACCCGAGCATATATGATCGGAAGGCCTTCCTTTGGTAGGGGGCTCAGCTAAGGGTGAACACCTTAGATCAAGGGCTTACCTCGGTTGGGAGTTCAAAGCAAAGCCGAGCACACGGATCAAGGGCCTACCCTTGGGAGTTCGTGCCAATGACAAGCACACTAGACCAAGGGCCTACCTTCGTTAGGAGCTCAGTCAAAGCCGAGCATACCTGATCGGATGGCCTTCCTCGTTAGGGATTTGGCTAAGGTCGAGCAAAACCGATCAAGGGCCTACCTCGGTTGAGGGCTTTGACCAAAGCTGACCACACCTTCCCAAGGGCCTTCCTCGCTTGAAACTTAGGCTAAGGCTGAGCTATGACCAAAGTGCCTACCCTTAGTTAGAGTTTAAGCTAAGGCCGAGCATACCTAACCAAGGGCCTACCTCGCTAGGAGCTCCTGCTAAGGCGGCAAACCTGATCAAGGGTCTATTCTTAGTTTAAAGTCAGGCCACGGTCGAGCACACCTGTCCGAAGGGCCTACCCTCGGTTAGGAGCTCTTGCCATGACTGAGTACACCTGACTAAAGGGCCTACTCTCGGTTGGGAGCCCAGGCAAAGGCTTAGCACACCTGATCGAAGGGCTTTCCTTTGGTTAAGGGCTCAGACTAAAGTTGAGCACACCTGAGTACCTGACCTTAGGCATACCCTCGATTGAGAGCTCAGGCTAAAGTCGAGCACACCAGACTGACGATCCTACCACGGTTGGGAGATCAGGCCCAAGCTGAGCACATCTGACCGAAAGGCCTTCCTTTAGTTAAGGTTTTAGGCCAAAGCCGAGCAGACCTGATCGAAGTGGCAACCTTCGGTTGGGAGTTAAAGCCAAGGCCAAACACACCTCATGGAAGGTATTACCCTTATTTGGGAGCTCAGGCTAAGACTGAGCAGACCTGACCATAGTTAGCAAATTCGGATTCGGGAATTATTCGGACGGAGAATTATTCGGAATAATTCGATTGATTAATTTAAGGATTCGGTCAAAAAAGCGGTCAAAAAAGCTTATTGGGTTTTTTTTTGTTTTTGTTTTTTTTTGTTTTTTTTTTAAATACTGTTTAAGTGGACCGAATAATTCGGTTTAATTCGATTCGGTCCGAATTATTCGCGTTTTATATTCACTTTCGAAAAAATTGCGAATTTTACCGAATTTTATTTTTAATTCGGATTCGGTCAGAATTTTTGATAAAATTCAGAAAAATTCGGTTCGAATTATTCGGCCGAATTGATAACACTGGACCTGACCAAAGGGCTTACCCTTGGTTAGCGGCTCAAGCCAATGCCGAGCACACCTGACCAGAGGGCCGACCCTTGGTTGGGAACTCAGGCCAAAGCCGAGCATAGCTGACTGAAGGGCCTTACCTCGATTGGGAGATGAGGCTAAAGCCAAACACCCTGATTGAAGGGTCTAGCCTTGGTTGGGGCTCAATGGGCATGGGCTAAAGCTAAGCCAAGCACACCTGGCCAAAGTGCCTACCCTTAATTGGGAGTTCAAGCTAAAGCCGAGCCAAAGGACCTACCCTCGGTTGGGAGCTTAGGCCACGGTCGAGTACAGCCGACTGAAGGGCCTAATCTCCATTGGGAGCTCAGGCCACGATTGAGTACACTGGACTGAAGGGCATACTGTCGATTGGGAGCCTGTGCCAAGGCTGAGCACACTTGATCAAAGGGCTTTCCATTAGTTGAGGGCTCAGGATAAAGCTAAGCAAACTTGACCTGAGGGCCTACCCTCGGTTGAGAGCTCTAGCCAAAGCCAAGCACACCAGATTGAAAGTCCTATTGCAGTTGGAAGCTCAGGCCCAAGCAGAGCACACCTGACTGAAAGGCCTTCCCTTAGTTAAGGTCTCATACAAAGCCATGCAGACCTAATTGAGGTGCCAACCTTCGGTTCGGTTGGGAGTTAGAGCCAAGGCCAATCACACCTGACGGAACGTATTACCTTTGTTTGGGAGCTGAGACTAAGGCCAAGAAGATTAGACCAAAGGGCTTGCCCTCGGTTTGAGCACACCTGAACAAAGGGCCTAACCTCGGATGGGAGCTCAAGCCAAGGCTGAGCATAGCTGACCGAAGGGACTTGCCACTATTGGGGGATGAGGCTAAAGTCGAACACCTTGATTGAAGGTTCTAGCTCTGGGGGCTTAGGCCTAGGCCGAGCACACTTGACCAAAGTGCCTACCCTTAATTGGGAGTTCAAGCTATAAAGATGAGCACACTGCCAAGGGCCTACCTCGGTTAGGAGCCGAGGCCAAGGCCGTGAAAACCTAACCAAGGGTCTACTCGCTTGGGGTCGGATAAGGCCGAGCACATATGATCAAGGGCCAACCTCGATTAGAGGCTCGTTAAGGCCAAACACACAAGACCAAGGGCCTACCTCGATTGGGGCTCGTGCCAAGGCCAAACAGACTTTTATCGAGGGGCCTACACTTGGTTGGGTGCACGGCCAAGGTTGAGCACACCGACGAAAGGGCTTACCTCGCTTGGGAGCTCAGCAAAGTCGAGAATAGATGACCAAAGGGCTATGCCTCTGGAGCCTTAGGCCAAAGCCGAGCACACCTGATCGAAGTGCCTACCCTCAGTTAGGAGTTCAGGCCAAAGCCGAGCAAACCTGACCGAAGGGCCTTCCCTCGTTTGGGAGCTCATGCCTATGCCGAGCACCCTGCTTGCTCAGAGAACCTTCTCCCATAAAATAGTCAAATGTGTTTGAGCATAGTTTACTTTGGAGAGTCAAATACGTTTTTCCTGAAAAAAAAGGTGGGAATGATGGAATTAAAAAAAATATATGAAAAAAACTATAAAAAAGTATGTGATCACCCACTACGTGTTCACTGTCTAATTTTGACAGTAGGGCTTCTAATCTTAAAAAGAGTACCAAAGAAAAAAAGGGGGGACCAAGGGGGATACAAAATGTTGGGCAACATTCACTTTTGTTTGATTATTAGCACTCAGCCTGTAGCGCAAGCTTAGTTTTATTCACTGGTTTGATTTACAAGAACGAAGTTCTTGGTATCAGAAAATTTATTAATTATTTTCCAATTATGCAGGAACTTGACTTAGGTAACGACAAGGTAAGATTTATGTAATAGATTTATTTCCTAGAAACAAAGTTATCTTGTTTATACCTGTTCTCCAAATATGCAGTGTCACATGAACTTGGTTTTAGATGAGCGTTGATTATATCAAAGATTCTAGAACTATAGATAAGTTTTTCCTATGTCTTCTATTTTGTTTCCGAATATCATTCATGTTAATGAATTTAGAAATCAATCTTTATTTGTAGGAGAAAGAGAAAGGAGAACCTGTCAAAATACTAGCGCCAAGGTATCCTAGCAATTTCAGTTGTTGTTTTATATGCTGCACATTTTCAGAACCGACACTTTGTTTCGTGGTGTTACTCTTGGAGGGAACCTCTAGGTGTGGGAAGGCGTCAGGGAACTCCTCACTGTTTAATCTTGACAATAGTACTTCTTATCTAAAAGGAGCACCAGAAGAAGGGGGGGGACTAATAAAGATACAAAGTCAATGACAATATTCACCTTTTATTACTACCAATCATCTTGTGACATACGTCTGGTTAAATTCACTGTATTGTTTTACGAGAACCAATTTTTTTGTTTCAGAAAATTTATTGATATTTTTTTTTTCTAATTGTGCAGGAACTTGACTTGGATAACGACAAGGTAAGATTTATGTAGTAGATTTCTTTCCTAGAAACGATGTATCTTGTTTATACATATTCTCCAAATATGTAGTTTTTTATTATTCCACAACCCCCTTCCAAAAAAAATATATATATATATATATATAAATTATGTACGTAGTCGGGATTTCTTTGTTTGCCACTAAAAGCTGTGTAGCATGAACTTGGTTGAAGATGAGCCTTGCTTACATCAAAGGTTGTAGAACTGCAGATAAGTTTTGCCTATGTTTTCTATTTGTTTCCGAATATCATTCATGTTGATGAATTTAGAAATCAATCTTTATTTGCAGGAGAAAGAGAAAAGGAGAATCTGTTAAAATACTAGCGCCTAGGTATCTTAGTAATTCCAGTTGCTATTTTATTGCTGCACATTTTCAGAACTGATCTATCTCCTCCCTTCTTTATAACTTACACCTTGGTGTGGGAAGGCGTTAGGGGACTTCGCACTAATTAATCTTGACAGTAGTATGTCTTATCTAAAAAGGACTACGAAAGAGAAGGGGGGAGTAATGAGGATATAAAGTGAAGGACAATATTCACTTTTGTTTGATTACTACCACTCAGTCTGTAATGCATGTTTAGTTAAATTCACTATATTGTTTTACAAGAACTAATTTTTTGTTTTCATAAAATTTATTGATAGTTTTTCACCAATTGTGCAGGAACTTGACTTGGGTATCGTCGAGGTAGGATTTACGTAAAAGATTTCTCTCCTAGAAACGAAGTTATCTTATTTATTCTAGTTCTCTAAATATGTAGTTTTGTAATTATTCCACCCCCTATTATATATATATATATAGTTTGGTTTTGTTTGTTTGCAGATAAAAGCACTCCTACATGAACGTGGATGTAGATGAGCCTTGCTTACAACAAAGATTGTATAATTGCAGATAATTTATGCATATGTCATCTATTTGTTTCCTAGTATCATTCACAGTGATGCCTTAAAAAATAAATCATTCTTTGCAGGTGAAAGCACTACTGTATGAACTTGGAGCTCAGACCGAAAGGCTTTCCCTCGGTTGGGAGTTAAAGCCAAGGCCAAGTATGCCTCATGGATGATATTACCCTCATTTGGGAGCTCAGGCCAAGGCGGAGCAGATCTGATCAAAGGGCCTACCTTAGTTGGGTGCTTAGGCCAATGTCGAGCTCCACTGACCAAAGGGCCGACCCTCGGTTAGGAGCTTAGGCAAAAGCCGGGCATAGCTAACCAAAGGGTTTTGCCTCGATGTGGGGATGAGGCTAACGCCGAACACCCTGATTGAAGGGTTAAGCCTCAGTTAGGGCTTAAGCTTAGGCCGAGCACACCTGACCAAAGTGCACTTGACCAAAGTGCTAACCCTTAATGGGGAGTTCAAGCTAAAGCTGAGCACACCTAACCGAAGGGCCTTCCCTCGGTTAGGAGCCCAAGGCAAGGCTGTGCAAACCCGATCAAGGGTCTACTCTCGGTTTGGGGTCAAACTAAGGCCGGCATACCCGATCAAGGGCCTACCTCGGTTTGGGGCTCGGACAAGGCTAGACACACTGGACCAAGGGCCTACCTCGGTTGGGTGCTAAGGTCATGGCCAAGTACACCTGATCAAAGGGCCTATTCTTGATTGGGAGTTCAGGCTAAGGCTGAGTAGACTGAACAGAGGGGCCTACACTCGTTTGGGGGCTCAGGCCAAGGTTGAGCACACCTGACCAAAGGGCCTGCCCTCGATTGGGAGCTGAGGACAAAGTCGAGCATAGATGACCGAAAGGCCTTGCCTTTGTTTAGGGCTTAGGCTAAAGCCGAGAAAGCCAAATTAAAGGGCCTAACCTTGGATAGGGTCTTAGGCCTAGGCCAAGCTCACCTAACCAAAGTGCCTACCTCGCTTGAAGTTCAAGCCTAGACCGAGCACAACTGACCGAAGGGCCTACCCTCGGTTAGGAGCTCAGGCCAAGGTCGAGCAAACTTGACTGATGGGCCTACCCTCGGTTTGGGGTCGCGCCAAAGCCGAGCACACCTGACCAAAGAGCCTAACTTCAGTAGGGGCTCAGGCAAAGGCTAAACACACCAGATCGAAGGGCTTACACTCGTTTGGGGGCTCAGGCCGAGGTCGAGTACACCTGACCAAAGGGCTTATCCTTAGTTGGGAGCTCAGCAAAGGCGAGCATAGATGACCAAGGGCCTTGCCTCTGCTTAGGGCTTAGGCTAAAGCCAAACAAGCCAAATCAAGGACCTAACCTCGGATGGGGGCTTAGGCCTAGGCCGAGCAGCACCTAACCAAAGTTCCTACCTCGCTTGGAGTTCATGCCTAGGCAGAGCAAAATTGACTAAGGGCCTACCTCGCTTGGGTGCCAAATTCTAGAACACTGATCAAGGGCCTACCTTCGTAAGGGATCAAGCTAAGGCCAAACATACCAAACCGAAGGGACTACCCTCGTTGGGAGCTCACACGACGAGTACACTGATTGAAGGGTGTACTCTAGGTTAGGAGATCAGCAAGGCAAAGCACACCGACCAAGGGTCTACCCTGCTTGGGAGCTCAAACCAAATTCCAAGATACGATCAAGGGCCTTACCTTTGTTAGGGGCCAAGCTAAGGTCAAACTTGATCAAGGACCTACCTCTGCTGGGAGCTTAGGCCATGACCAAGTACAGCATCAAGGGCCTACTTCTATTGGGAGCTCAGCCAAAGCCGAATATACCGATCGAGGGGCCTATACTCGTTTGGGGGCTTAGGATAAGGTCGAGCACACCTGACCAAAGGGCTTGCCCTTGGTTGGGAAATGGGAACTCAAGAGAAGGTCGAGTATAGATGACCCAAGGGCCTTACCTCTATTTGGGGCTCAAGCTAAAGCCGCAAGCCAAACCAAAGGACCTAACCTCGACGGGGCTTAGGCCTAGGCCAAGCACGCCCGACCAAAGTGCTTACCTTCAGTGGGGAGTTCAAGCTTAAGCCGAGCACAACTGACCGAAGGGCCTACCCTCGGTTGAGAGCTCTAGCCAAAAACCACAGACCGAAGGTAGGCCTAGAGAAGGGCCTACCTTAGGTTGGGAGCTCAACCATGGCTGAGTACACCTGACCGAAGGGCGTATTCTCTGTTAGGAGCTCAGGCCAAAGCCGAGCACACCTGACCGAAGGGTCTACCCCGGTTTGGAGCTTAAACCAGAGTCGAGGATACGTGATAGAAGGGCCTTCCCTCGGTTGCGGGCTTAAGCCAAAGCTGAGCAAACCTGATTGAAGGGCCTACCCTCGATTGGGGGCTCAGGCCAAAGCCTAGAACACCTAACGGAAGGACTTACTCGATTGGGAGCTTAGGTCATAATCTAGTGCACTTGATCAAGGGCCTACTCTCGCTTGGGAGCTTAGCTTAAGGTTGAGCACACTTGATCGAAGGGCATACCTCAGCTCAGTTGGGGGCTCTGGCCAAGGCCAAACACACCACACTGAAGGGCCTACCCTAGGTTGGAAGCTCAAGCTCGGGCCACGACCGAGTACACCGGACTGAAGGGCATACTGTCGGTTGGGAGCTCAGGCCAAGGCCGAGCACACTTGATCAAAGGGCTTTCTATTGGTTGAGGGCTCAGGATAAAGCTAAGCACACTTGACCTTAGGGCCTACCCTCGGTTGAGAGCTCAAGCCAAAGCCGAGCACATCAGACTAAAGGTCCTATCGCAGTTGGAAGCTCAGGCCCAAGTAGAGCACACCTGACTGAAAGGCCTTCCCTTGGTTAAGGTCTCAGGCAAAGCCGAGTAGACCGCGAAGCCTTGTAGACCTAATTGAGATGCCAACCTTCGGTTTGGTTGGGAGTTAGAGCCAAGGCCAAGCACACCTGACGGAAGGTATTCCCCTCATTGGGAGCTGAGGCCAAGGCCGAGATCCTCGGTTGGGGGCTCGAACCATGGTCGAGCACACCTAACCAAAGAGCCTAACCTCGGTTGGGAGCTCAAGCAAGGCCAATCATAGCTGACCGAAGGGCCTTGCCTCGATTGGGGGATGAGGCTAAAGTCGAACACCTTGATTGAAGGTTTTAGCTTGCTGGGGGCTTAGGCCTAGGCCGAGCACACTTGACCAAAGTGCCAACTCTCAATTGGAAGTTTGCTAAGGCCGAGCGACTTAGCCAAAGGGCCTACCTCGCTAGGAGCTCGTGCCAAGGCCGGCAAACCTATTCAAGGGCCTACTCTCGCTTTGGGGTTAGGACAAAGCCGAGCTCACATGATCAAGGGTCTACCCTGTTAAGGGCTGTTAAGGGCAACACACAAGACCGAGGGGCCTACCTCGATTGGGGGCTTAGGCCATGGTGAGAAGACTGACCGAGGGGCCTACACTGGTTGGGTGCTCGCCAAGGTCGGGCACACCGACGTAAAGGGCTTACCCTTAGTTGGGAGCTCAAGCTAAAGCCGAGCATAGATGACCAAAGGTCTATGCCTCTGGAGGCTCAAGCCAAAGCCGAGCACACCCGATCAAGTGCCTACCTTCGCTTGGGAGTTTAGGCCCAAGCCGAGCAAACCCGATCAAGGGCCTTCCTCGATTGGGAGCTCACGCCAATGCCGAGACTCGCTTGCTCGAGAACCTTCTCCCATAAAATAGTCAAATGTGCCTGAGCATAGTTTACTTTGGAGACTTAAATATGTTTTTCCCAAAAAAAAAGGTGGGAATGATGGAATTTAAAAAATATATATATAAAAAAACTATAAAAAAGTTTGTGATCACCCACTCCGTGTTCACTGTCTAATTTTAACAATAGGCCTTCTAATCTTAAAAAGAGTACCAAAGAAAAAAAGGGGGGACCAAGGGGGATACAAAGTGAAAGACAATATTCACTTTTGTTTGATTACTAGCACTTAGCTTGTAGCGTAAGCTTAGTTTTATTCACTAGTTTGATTTACAAGAACCAAGTTCTTGCTATCATAAAATTTATTAATAATTTTTTTCTAATTATGCAAGAACTTGACTTGGGTAAGGACAAGGTAAGATTTATGTAATAGATTTATTTCCTAGAAATGAAATTATCTTGTTTATACCTATTCTCCAAATATGCAGTGCAACATGAACTTGGTTTTAGATGAGCGTTGCTTATATCGGAGATTCTAGAACTACAGATAAGTTTTTCCTTTGTCTTCTATTTTGTTTCTGAATATCATTCATGTTAATGAATTTAGAAATCAATATTTATTTGTAGGAGAAAGAGAAAAGGAGAACCTGTCAAAATACTAGCACCAAGGTATCCTAGCAATTCCAGCTTCGTGTTATATGTCGCACATTTTCGTAACCACACTTTGTTTTGTGGTCTTACTCTTGGAGGAACCTCTAGGTGGGAAGGCGCGTGAACTCCTCACCTGCTTAATCTTGACAATAGTACTTCTTATCTAAAAGGAGCACCGTAAGAAGGGGGACTAATAAAGATA
>JAJSZK010000420.1:0-16027 GCA_022985045.1 Macadamia tetraphylla | reverse complement strand
ATATCCAGGCAGGCATAGCTTTAGATTCTCCTAGGGTGATGCTTTCTTTCTCTCTGATGGCCATGCGAAGGTGGAATTTGTTAGCGGCTCTAGGGGTCTCTGCTCTGTCCCTATTTCCTCTTTATGATGTACTCCTTTTTTCTTCTTAATATATTCATCCTTTAGCAAAAAAAAATCATTAATCCTCCGTTGCTTCCCTCTATCGGGTGGTCGATCGCAAATTCCCCCATCCCTCTCAGAGCTTCTCTCTCCTGTGTTCTCCATCTCGACTTACGCGAAGACCCCTTTCAACCCCAAAGAAACCCACTGGGCCACAGAGTTGGCTTTCTCTCTCCATTGCTATATAAGCTTCTCTAATCATCAAAGGTTTATATATGGAAATGTCGATGAAAGTGTAAAATACCACCACTGAAATCTGATCTCACGAGAACAAATAAACATTGAAACCCTAGAAATTGGGGCAGTTGATAAGACTATGGTGAAAACAATAATTGTACGAGTTGCATTGTCTTGGTAAAAATATTGAGTTTTTTGTGATTCAGTCAGTCACAACCTAATTTGGTCATTTTCTACATTTAATGAGTCTTCATGACTCTTGACCATGTCTTTTACTTGTTGACATAACTCAGACAAGTTAGACCGAGTTAAATCCTGATTTTCTAACAATGATATCAAACAGTTTGAAACTCTTATCAAATGATTCAAACCCATTTGAAACACCATTCAAACAGGAAAACCATGGAGAAAGTGCCTTACTTTAATGCTTGTTAAAAGAGTTAAAGGGTGGGCCTATATTCTTAACCAGTAGACGAAAACAAAAGAGGTACCAACTCAAATAGACCGGCCGGACCCCTTTCTAGTCTTTCTTCAGTATTTTTTTTTTTGCATTGTATATGAGAAAGAAAAATGTAAAATATAATTCTAATGAATTTTAAAATTGTTGGGAGACATTTTGGTTATTCATGAGCAACAGATCTCATATATAATAGGGATTGATTGGAAAAAGTCAAAAAGGGTATAGTTTTGTCTTGAGAGGAAAATAGTCTTCTTATTTTACCTATTTGTGGCACCCGTAAAACATTTGTCTTAAGTGTATAGTAAGGTAAGAAGAGATGTGGCTGTCTCTTAAATCAAAAAAATATATAATGAATACCCATATCATCCCATGATAGGAAAAGATAAAATTTATTAACATTTGATAGACAAAATTTTCCTTCACCGCTGGTGAAAGAAGTGATGTTCAGGATTTGATCCTCCCATGTCTCCCTACGATACGCATTCAATAAGCCACATTGAACTGATGCTGATTAGTATCATACCCTCTTATCTGCTGGCGAAGCTATCAAATTTAATTGCCAAAGCCTTCTAACAGGTGACATTTTATGAAAGGATTCAAGTTCCTACTTCTGGTAAGTTAGGTTTTGATCTGGGATATCTGTTGGGGTTCATTAATTCTCATTTTTTCCCTTCTTTTGCTGACTATTAAAGTCTCAATTATTAATTAGCATTCAGTCACAGCACTCACAGGCTAAGACTCGCTTTCAAATTTCATTTAGTAGAGGAAAGGATTCCATATATTAAATATATGGATAATTCCTTTGACTCATTGATCTTGGACTAATTTTGCTGAACAATTTAATTGCATGTGCATCGAACCGCTAGTTAAATTGCCTCATTCTTCTGTGTTTATGTTTGTGTCTGTCTGAAACAATACTCACCCTATTTGATTAAGTGATATGTCTATCTGTTTGAAACAAAATCCATTCTATTTGATTAAAAATATATGGATAGCTGGAGGGTTTTCCTATATATATGAAGAATCTCACTGATAAATAGGTGTTCTCATAGGATCAAAATCTTCATTGAATTATAGTAACTACTAACCTTGGAGCAATGGTAAAAGATTCCTGCTGCCACAGAGTAGGAGCAGCAATGGGTAAGGGCCCCTTTTTTTATTTTTCGCAGATATAGAAATCTATTTCTCATTATGTGATATTGCTCAAACTGCTCACAATTAAGCTCCATGCTAACCCAACCTGGTTTGGGCATTTTTCAATCAGGGGTAGAAAGAAGCTTGAGAATGGCAAAAATGCTCGGAAGTTGTATGAAATACTCTCTATTAACATATCAGTTAAGTAAGTAAAACCAATTTGTGGTCGAATTTCGCAAGATGAACTGAAATTAATAATTGATATATCAACCAATAGCATTCTATCATGTGGAGTAATCAACAGGTCATTTTTTCAATCTTGGAAGAGCTCATCTTCGTATAATTATTTTCTAGTTGGTCAGTCATGAGATAATCTTCTTGAACAATAGAGTTGTATATTTCTGGAAAAACTATGGGAAATTCTCCACCATTATATGTTTTTTGATAATAAAATAATCATGTGCACTTATGGAATATTTTTAACTGCCTTGTCAAAGCTAAGATGAATTGTTGCTCTGCTATTTACTGAATCTTTTTGTGTTTTCCTGCCCTATGGTTACTTATCATTTTCATTAAAGATTTATATGTAAAAGCATATGAACAATCACACGTGTACCGTTTATTTGTGTATTTCAAATGTTTTCCAAACATTCATTCTTCTAAGTTAATTTTTCAAATATTTTTCTTAATTCAGTTCTGTTTTATTGTGCTCATTATTGACATTGCGTATTATCTATCATGGAGATACAGATAAGTCAAATAATTACTTTTCATGATAACATATAATCTTCATTGTTAAAAAGTCTGCAAAGTTTGGGCAGCCAAAGCATTTCCAAATTATGAATTCAGTTCTTCTTGGGCTTAAATAGGTGACCAATTATCTATTGCAAAGGATACATGCTGACATTTTTGAATTGGAACAAACATGTATCTTGCTTCTCCATTGCTGGATCGTAATAGAGAGGAACATGAAGCTCTTCCTATGGATGGCCTTATTTAAAAGGTAGATTGCTTTGTTGGCATATTTCCCCGTAATTGAATCCCCTGTATCAAATTCATAGAGATTGTTTACCTTTCAAACTGTTTTTACCTAAGTATTGTCAAATCAGAAGTTCTCCGAGCTGTTTTCACTCTCTAATGCATGTGTTGATTGAAAAAGATTTGAGGATTTCCTTTTTCTTTTTTTTTTCCAGGGGGAATTTCAATATATGGGCCATCATTGTAAATCAGTATAATTTTGATTCACCTACTGCGCTTCTCCCCCTCCCTGCTGATCTGCTGATGGCAATGCCGAAGGTGGGGATGGGAAACTACTGTTTATTTTCTTTGGTTGTTTCCTGCTTTGATCTTCTACTTGTAATTGAATCATATTTTTTGAATAAAGTCATCTTTTTAGCGAGAAAAAAAAAGTATAATTTTGATTCTCGGTGGAGCATCCTCACTTACCTTTCTCCTCCCATTCTCCTCCCATGACACTCTTCATATTTATTTCTACTAGATTTATTCATCACAAGTATTGAACTTTCAGAACATTAGCATGAGATTGTGAAAATTCAGCTGTTAAATTTTTTATGTATCCAACTTTTACTTTATGTTCCTAAAATATATATATATATATATATATATATATATATATATATATATATATATATATATATATATATATAAGTGGTGACTAACTGGAGTAGCTCGTGTTGCAGATCTGGGAGTACGCCTTCTACCTGTTGGTTTCTTCCATGAAACGTTGGAGTCATGGGTAGAAAAAAACTTTTATTGATGCTCAGGACTGATAAATTCCAGTGAGAGGAAAATTGAATGCATTGCTAGTCTTGGCTTGTCTTTATCTCATTGTGAATTGGTTCTGATCAGCATATTTTCTTCTGGTTGGTCGCATTCTCTCACTTTTTCCTCCACTTTATTTCTAATAATCTCTTTCATTATCAATAAGAAAGAAATATGGAGCATAAAATTCTGCTAATGCTCAAATCACTTTTCTATGCTACCATCAAATAATCATAGATGATATATTTGCTAAGATGGAGATCAGAGATCCTATTCCATGCTCACATGGCCTACAAGTGCTTGAGCATAATATGTTTCTTTCATTTTCTGAAAATGTAAATGCATAAACAAATTCTTTTAGTATTTGGGGATGGCTTCCTAGATGGGATTGGAAATTCACTGTGAACAATCTGCCTATAGGAGAAACATCTGCCAATAGAAGCTCAAGCATAAAAGATAGTATTTAGTATTTGCCCCTTCATCTTAGAGGCAGAATAACAATAGACTTAGGGCTCATTTGATAACGTTTCTGCCGTTTCTATTTCAAGAAACGGCAGAAATGGAAATTTTCGTTTCTGGAAACAGAAATAGGTAAGAAAGGTGTTTGATAATTCTTGTTTCTAGAAACATAAACAAGTAAGAAGGTGTTTGATACAGAAGTTAGAAAACCTAACTGCTCTGCAACATAAACCATCAAACTGAAAGCTCCCATGCATGGGAAATGACAGAGTCGAAAATGGGAGACTTGGACTGGTACATGTTATAGCTTCATGAAGAGAGGTTATGATATAAGAGAGGAGGGAGCGATGGCTGAGACGAGTATTGATACTAGAATAGAATATGAACCAAAGGATGGCTGGCCTCCGGATCGTGGTAGACAGACTTTGATTACTGAATTTCTGAAACCAGAATTTTCAAGGAAGGATTCTAGATCGGCTTCTGCTGCTAATGATTCTAGATCTGTAGAAGGAGGTGAGGTTGATCGGGTTAGGGATGCAGATGAAAATAGGGAGGAGGTGCGACGATCCTACTCTACTGTGGTGGGTCGTGCCTTGCCGGAAGTGGAATCTTTGCCCGATCCTATTCATGCTGGAGCCTACACCAAGATCATAATCCCACAAGATGCCTATGAGGAAAGACTGCTACGGTTTAGGTTTGCATTGATAGGGAGGACGAACTTTAGATACCTTTCAATGGATGACATTCGAAAGGAGGCGAAGGAGAATTGGAATCTAAAAGGCGGAGTGAAGATGGCTCCTATGGGGAAGGGGTATATTCTTTTACAATTTGAAAGGGAAGGAGACATGGCAGCCATGTGGAGACGAAGTCTTACAAGAATCCGTGGCCAGGTAATCAGATTCCAGCCTTGGAAGGCAGATTTTGATGTTCATGCCAAGAACATCAAAACCAAGTTGGTTTGGATCAGATTCCCTGACTTGCCACTTGAATACTGGCACAAGAGGATTCTGCTAACAATGGCTAAGGCATCAGGGAGACTTGTGGCACTGGATAGACGCACTCGATCTGCGGCAATGGGCACCTTTGCGAGGGTCCAGGTAGAGGTAGAGATTGGAGCTACCAGACTCGAAGAAATCCAGGTAGAACGAAGGCAACCAGGAACTAACGAAACATTCTGGTTCAAGAAAATATTATATATGAAGATGCCTTGATCAGATGTGGTTTCTGCAAAAAAATGGGACATTCTGTCCATGTATGTAGAGCGAGGAGGGAAGCTGAGACCAGGAAGGAGTCGCATCGCAAAGAGACTGTTCCAGGGGCAACCTATGCAGATGAAGAGGATGGCGTCTAGAGCAATGGTCACCGGAATGAGAGCAGTGGCCGCCGGAATGAGCAGATTCCGATGACTGGTGCGTCTAACTTGGAAAGATTTTCTTTACTTTCGAAGGAACGATCTCCTTCCATTTTTGAATCGCATAATTTAAGGAACATTGATGGAAAATCAGTTATGCAAAATTTGAATGGAGACATACAAATATGCCTTCCATTAGAAGAAGAAAGGAATAAGGAAGGGAATATTCTAGATGACACGAATAACTTGGATGATGGGGAAAATGACTTGGATGATGGGGCGGACTCTATGGCTGGATCGGATAACCAGTTTGTTGGTGGAAATGGGGCTCTTATGGGTCAATGTACCTATTCCCAACCCATAGGAAATAATGTTGTTTCTCCTCGAGGGGCTGGAAATGACACCAATAGGGCCATGCACGAGAAGGACTCTTCAAGCCCCACTTACCATGGCAGTGGTGATCGAGTGATGACCCTGACTAGGCATGGCGAGCATCATGAGACTGGTCGGTGCCAACCACTGCAATGGTACAATAATATCATCTCGTCATTCAACCCTCTCGAGATTAATGGTGGCACGGTGGTGGTTAATCATAAGGAGGTAGAGCAGATAGACAAAACTCTCTGCGAGAGGGAGGCTTTGGATCTGGTTCCTGGAAGACAAGGAAAGGGGAAACACCTGACCAATACAGAGCAGACTTTGCGAAAGTCTGGCCGTATTGCCTCATCAAAAAATAGTAAATGAAAGCCCTCTATTGGAATATAAGAGGGATAAAGAAAGCTGCCGCAAGGTTAGCTTTGAGGAATATTTTAAGGGAAAAAAGGCCTGATTTCCTTTGCATTGCCGAACCTATGATTCCCCCCGACGCCTTTCCTACGTTGTTTTTCAACAAGTTGGGTTTCGACCCTGATTTCATCCATAACGAGCGCCTAGGCAGCGTCTCAAATCTATGGCTGCTTTGGCGAAGAGGTGTAGCAAAGCCTGTGGTGCTATCGTCTTCTGAGCAGCAAATCTCTGTCTCTGTGCAATGGGCCCAGGAAATTTTCATCTTATCTGTAGTGCACGCCAAATGCCTAAGAGCTGCTAGAAGAGAATTGTGGACTGACTTGGTGGCAACCCATCCTGGGCCGACTACTCCTTGGATGATTTTTGGAGACTTCAATGCCACCCTTCTCTCCTCTGAAAAAAGGGGGCCAGGAATTTTCAACTTAGGGTCAGCGGGAGATTTTGGCGCAATGGTGGATACTTGCTCTCTAATTCAAGTTCCTTCGCAGGGAAGGAAATTCACATGGACTAATAACAGGAGAAGGGGCCATGTGTCTGCAGTGCTCGATCGAAGCTTTTGCAATGAGGCTTGGATTTCTTATTTTCAAGAATGTCACCAATTTGTCTTGCAGAGAGTGGCGTCTGATCATGCTCCCATTCTGGTGGTGTCTGAAGGTTCTGAAAGACCAAAAATTGTCCTTTTCGATTCCAGAGGTTCTGGATAGACCATGAGGACTATCTAAATGCAGTTCAGTCCTCCTGGGAGAACGACATTCCTGGATCGCCAATGATGGTTATGGCTCAAAAATTAAAAAGATTGAAGGTCTTCCTGCGCTCCTGGGCGAAAGAAAATTTTCCAAATTTTAATTTGGAGATGATGGAGGCAAAAAAATGCATGGAGGAGATCCAGACTGTAATTGACAGAGATGGGATAAGCGACTCAATTTATGCCAAAGAAGCTGATGCAAAGACCAGATACCTGAAGGCCCTGCAAAATTATGAGAAATTATGGGCTGAAAAATCTCGTTCTAGATGGAGGGATCAAGGAGATAGATGCTCAAAATTTTTTCACATCTCAGTGAAGATACGGCGAATGAAGAATTCCATTAAATCTCTGAGGACGGTAGATGGGACCCTGATCTCTGATAAAGAGCAGATCAAGGAATATGTCGCGGGTTATTATGAGCATTTTCACAAAGGTACTCCCCTTACCAATCACATGGATTTATTGCAATGCATTCCAAATGTTTTGGAAGAATGGGATAGAGGTCGATTAGATGGTATTCCCTCTGACTCTGAGATCAAGAATGCAGTGTGGGATCTTGATCCAGATAGTGCTCCTGGTCCGGATGGATTTCCTGGAGCTTTTTATAAATCATGTTGGGACATCATATCTTCAGATGTGTGCAAGGCTATCAGATGGTTTTTCAGAACCGGGTACATGCCTTATGGCATTAATAATAATTTCCTGGTTTTGATTCCTAAAATTGAAGGAGCACTATCCCTGGACAAGTTCAGGCCGTTGTGTATGGGAAATTTTTTATGCAAAATAATATCAAAGGTTCTGGCTATGCGATTATCGTGTGTTCTTCCAAAAATTATTTCTGAGGAGCAGGGGGCCTTCCAGAAAGGGAAGATCATTCATTCCAACATATCTCTTGCATCGGAGCTGGCAAACATGATGTTTGCATCCACAAGAGGTGGAGGTATGGGATTAAAAATTGATATCCAGAAGGCGTTCGACACCATCTCTTGGAATTTTATTTTTCATGTTCTGAGGAGATTTGGATTCTCTGAAAAATGGATCTCTTGGATCCATCAGATCCTTGTTTCTGCCAGAATATCAGTTCTGTTAAATGGTGGCCCTGTTGGATACTTTGGTGTGGAGAAGGGTCTGAGACAAGGAGATCCGATCTCGCCAATGCTGTTTATCATTGCTGAAGAGGTTCTTTGTAGAGGCTTATCTGAGCTTCTAGCCAAAAACAGCATTAAAGCTCTATCGGGTCCTCGTGGGGCTATTATTCCTACACACATTCTTTTTGCTGATGATGTTTTTATCTTCTCAAATGCTTCCATCATGTATGTTAAAAATCTCAATATTTTTCTCTCTAAATACCAGAGCTTCTCCGGCCAGAAAATAAATTTAGACAAAAGCAAGCTTTTCTTGGGATCTGTTCCTGCCCCTAGAAAGCAAGCCATTGCAGAAGAGCTTGGTATCTCCATTTGTAACTTCCCCACTCGCTATTTGGGGGTCGAGATCTTTAAGGGAAGGGTGAAAAAGGAGTCGCTAATCCCCATTCTGGATAAAGTCAAAGGTCGACTAGCGGGATGGAAAGGAAGATTTTGTCCATGGTCGGACGAGTGGAATTGGTCCGCCAGAATCTTGGGAATGATGAACCATAGTTCAGCTGTATATTGGTGGCCTTCATCCCTTATTGCTACAATGGAGAGGTGGATGAGAAATTTTATCTGGACAGGTGAGATTGATACTGCAAAAAAAATATCAGTCAGATGGGATCTTTGTTGCAGGCCTAAGGATGAAGGTGGGTTGGGACTGCGAAGGCTCAGAGACATAAACAAAACCATGCTATGTAATATGGTATGGAGGGTCAAGCATGAGAATTCCTTAGCATGCAAATTCTTAAGGGCGAGATTTCTGAGGGGTGATGGTTCTTTCAAAAAGTCCTATAAGCCTTCTTCGATTTGGCCAGGCTTTAGGAAGATGTGGGACTTCATGTCCACCAAAGAAGTCTGGACGATTGGAAATGGGAAAAGCATTAATTTCTGGTCGGATAAATGGTTGGGCGGCAAATCCATCCTAGAGCTAGTTGGCCTGGAAGGAGAGTCGAGTCTTCACTGCAAGGGAAAGGTCAGTGACTTCATTGACAATTTTAAATGGAAATTGCCAAATGTTATCTCCCCTCTGCTGCATGATATTTTTGAGAAAATTCGAACCATTAAAATTCCATCTTATCCCTGTGAAGATATGTGCCTGTGGAGTCTATCATCTGATGGGATTTTCAATTCTAATTCTGCCTGGGAAGATATTAGGATTCGTAACCCAAAAGTGCCATGGTTCTCTCTGATTTGGGGTAAAAAGATACAACCCAGGGTGTCTATCTTTGGTTGGAGAATGGTGCACGACAAGCTCCCTACAGATGATGCTGTTCAAAAGAGGGGCATAGACCTTGTCTCTAAATGCAGCTTATGTGGAATGGAGGCTGAGACATTGACTCATATATTCCTTCAATGCTCCTACTCCAAAGATATATGGCTCTTTTTTTGTGGATGCTTCAATGTGCAATGGAAGCCAGCTAGAACCATGGCCGATTTCCTCACATGGTGGAGAAGAAAAGAAATCGTTCTTTGCAAAGAGGCGTGGATCATGGGGTTACTAACAGTGGCTGATCAGATTTGGCGAGAAAGAAATAGTAGAAGGCATGATGGCAAGGAAAGACCGGCAAGATACCTGAAGCAGATGATTCTAGAGGATATTCAATCCGCTAAGCCAAGCACCAAAGGTGAAGTTAAGACAATGTCTGATCTCATTTGCTGCAGGAACCTTGGTATTCCGATTCAGCGATCTCCCTCTAAATCTATCTTAGAGGTTTTCTGGTGCAAACCCAAGGCATATTGGATTAAATTGAATTTTGATGGAAGCTCAAGGGGGAACCCAGGTCGTGCAGGTGCAGGCGGAATTTTTCGTGATCACAGGGGAGGCGTTCTTGACTCCTACAAAATTTTTATGGGTGTCTCCGGAGTCTTCGAAGCTGAAATCGAAGGACTTATGGTGGGGCTGATGCGTGCTAGGGAGCTAGGCATTCAATGTCTGTGGGTAGAGACGGATTCTAGTGCTGTTGCAATCTCTATCCAGCAAAAGAGAATTCCATGGTTTGCTTTGCAGAGATGGCTATTCCTCCAGCCATATTTAGAGAGTATCACATGGAAAATAACTCACAACTTCAGAGAAGCGAACTCAATTGCTGACTACATGGCTACAGAAGCGGCGAAGACAGGGATATCAGCCACAAATATCTACTTTCCTACCAACATTAAGGATTTCATTAGAAGAGATGCTGAGGGCAGGCCAAACTATAGATTTGATTAGTGCGATTCTCTTTCCTCTGCTGATGGCAATGCCGAAGGTGGGGGTCAGGGAACCGTTTTTATTTTTGCTTCAATTTATTTTATCAGTTTGATGTAGCTCTGTAATTTTTTTTCCCATTCTCTTCCATTTTAATATAATGATTTTCTAGCCAAAAAAAAAAAACCATCAAACCGAAAGCAAAGGAAGAAGGAAATGGAGAACAGGTCACAGGATAGAATAACAAAAATGAGGAGAAGAAAGAACATAGAACCATGATACAGAAACTGAAATGCATGCACAGAAGAATAAAATTGAATGAACAACATACCGAAATTCGTGTTCTTCGATACAATGATGATTCAGTCTTACCTCTCTAGCAAAGGGGTTTTTTACCCAAAGAAACAAAGGAATTAAATCGCATAGTTACCATGCTCTAAGAAATAAATCTGAGATCAAAAAAACCCTAGGAAGACGATTGGGATTTACCTGTTGATTTGAAGTGGAAACGATGATTAGGGTGCGGCTGTTGTTTGAGCTCCAACCAAAAACTCCTCTATTGGTCGTCGAAATCGTAGAATCAAAATCGCCGCTTCTGATGAGAGATGCACAATGTTCTAGGGTTTAAAGAGAAATTGGGGGGACCTCACTTCTTACCGAGCAGATGTGAGAGGCGGTTGTGAGAGGAGTAGCCAAACCTTCAAAGAACAACCATTGAATTTGTATACTCTTCACATCTGAGGTGAATATCCTTCGCTTTACCTTTGGAGGTGACTCATCGACGAATCTGGTCGAAACTCTGCAACAATGGTGAATCTTCCGTATGGGTTCACGGGGTTGAAGAAGACAAAGAGATCCGCACTGTTCACGAGGGTGTGGAAGGTGAATCTGCCGTAGGGTTCTTCACGAGACGAAGTAAGGGCGATTCTTCGCAGGCAAATCTTTGGAGCTCCTTCAGGGTACTATCGTGAAGGTTTAACAGAGAAGGGAGGGAAGGGGGTCTGTTTTATCGGGGATGAGTTGTAATTTTTGCCCCATATTTGTTTCGAGAACCGGGCAGAAGAGGTGAAAGTTGTTTCGTCGTTCCTGTTTCTTGAAACATAAATTGTTATAAATTTCAATTTATATTTCAAGAAACAAGTGGAACAGAACACTTTTGTCAAACGATTTTTATGCCGTTTTTTTGTTTCTGAGAACAAGAAAACACAGAAACATATTTCTGGAATCGTTATCAAACGGGCCTTTATTTTTCACTTCTCTGAAGCTTTGCCTTCTTTCTTTGTTAGCCACTCACATTTCTTGTTTTTTTTGTTTCCTAAAACTGAATTTATGAATGTAGACATAGGCAATTCTTAATATAAATTGACATGTATTAACCTTCCAAATGATTTTCTTCTTGACCTTAAAGTCTTAGAAATATGCTACATGCTCCTAGGCATGAAACAAATTTGAGATTCACATGACAGTTTTGAAAACTTTTCTTGTTGGACTGAAACCTTTCTTGAGCAAGCCATTCCAACTTTGACATGAGCTAAACAGCAGCCCCCAAAAGATTGTCCCTTAATTCTTCTCCCTACTCTTGACTATTTTAACATGTCCCATTTTTTCGCAAATTTTCTTTCTATGGACCCGAGTTACTCACACCTGTTAAAAATTTATCTTATTTCTTTTGGTGATTAAGAGCTCTTTGTTAGTTGGGGAAATTTCTTCTAGTTTGGAGAGGGAGAGGGAGAGGGAGAGAGAGGGGGGAGGAAAAGGGCATCCATCAGATACTGAATTGACCTCTACCTCTAACTTTGCAGGTTGAGGGACTTGACACCCATTGAGAGGACATATTGAATCGGTTGTGAGACTGAAAATTTTGAACATAAATATAATCCAAACAGTTCATACCATCTGAAGCCCCAGAATGGAGTTGACTTGGAGAGCACTCTTTGCATTTTGGCCTTCCAGTCTTTGATCATGGTGCCTCCATAGGATTTTGGCATGGGGTAAATTAATTACAACATATAATTTTACATAGATATATAGGATACAATTTTTAATTAGAAGGATTCTAAATTTATAAATTGATCATTTATTTGCTTTTTCGGGATGTCAAATTGATGATTGAAGACCCTAGGGAGTTAAAACCAACTATTTTGCTGCACTGTTCCACATGTGTTGGATATGATACATTCAGGTAAATATGGAACAACAAATACCTCAGTGTACATGTGCACAGAAAATATCCATTGATTGCTATTCAAAAATCTTTGTTGATCATCCATTTGTTGGATCGGAGTAGGTCACCCATGGGACTCAACTTCTTGGCCTTTTCTTTTGCCCCCAACAGCAACAGAAGTATATAACTTACCTTGCTCCTTGTGTAAGAAATGAATGAGGTGGGAAAGGTTAATTACCACATTAGCAGTCAACGATAGCTATTGTCTGATAAGTTTCTCTCCTCACTTATCTCATATTCATATTTGTGGCAGTTTATGGAAAATTAGTATAAGTTTTTCATTATTTTTTATCTTTTCCATTTCTATGTCAAACAAATAGGCAGCGTGGCTCTTGTATGCAAACACAAAATATGATGAAATAACCACCACATCCTTCATGAAAGACGGAAATCTCATCCTTATTGATGCTTTCATGTGCACTCTAATTGACTCTCGTGCTAGTGTAAGGGTCACACTGCCTTTTAGGGAAGCTTCTCCTAATTAAAATTTATATAATGACTTACTGTTCTTGGATCATATTTTTTTTCCCTCTCCCCAAATTAGAAAAAGAAAGAGATTAACTTCTAATAAGATGGTTAAACAAAATTTTCTTAAGAGGGCATGGACAGGAATGCTAAATAAGATAGGACAGAGTCGTCCATGCTTCTATGTTAGAGTTAGAAAATATAAGATATAAAATCTATCTTGTTTCATCATATGGATATATGGCAATCCCAGCGGCTATGCCTAAGTTGGGCTCTGACCCTTACAAGTAGAATGGCTTCCTCACCTGGTCCTTCTGTGACACATATACAAAAAGATAAAATGATAAAAGCTGACACTTTTTTACTTGGATCATTCATTGTATGAGGGAGAAAAGAAATAGAACAAAATGACCCAAAAAAAAAAAATAGTCCAAAGAGACATTTATTGTCCCTTTTCTTTATGTAATCATTGTACTATGGTCTGTGGGGAAGAAAAGCTGTTAGATGAAACATCAAGAAATGCGATAAAATAAATCAAAATAGATCGCACAACATAAAGATTTAATGAGGTTCACACACCGGGTGGTATACTATATCCTCAGGTGAAGAAGAAGATGTTTCACTATGCAAAAGAGAGATTACACTCAAACAACGGTGAGAAAACTCGCCCTGAAACCCTAGTTTGGAAATCCCCCCAAAATACAATATTTTCTCAACAAGCAACAGTATATTATATCTATATAATCCAAGTCGCGGGTCAACCCATCAGGTCATAGTCGATATGGTCGAACCATACCGCGGGAGCTACACCCCCGCACCCCCATACAAGATCAATGATGGGCTCCGGGCTTGGGCCTATTGGCCCAACCCCTCTACTTCCATCATAGATCTCAGAAAACTTCTCATTCGGGTTGTCACCAAAATATGTCGAAACAGGTCAAGAATTAGAGACAAACTTAACAAAAGCAAAAACAAAAAGTCACAAAAGGTTACAGTGACTCATATTTCCTCTTTATTATCAAAAAAATATATATATTATCTTCATTCACATGAGGTTTAGGAGCACGGGAGCAATATTGGGGGTATTTTGGGGAGGCCGACAAATTAACCCCAAACCAAGGATAAGGTGGTAAACCTCAGGCAAGAAAACTTTATCCTTACTTTAGTTTAATAATCCTACATTAAAAAAGAAAATAAATTGATAAAAAATTAAAGTGATAAATATATATATTTTTTTATCCGACAATTATTGCCCTCTAATCTAAACATTGTAGGGGAGAACAAAGAAAAAAGAGAAAGAACATTACAATCTAGCCATACAATTAGCTGTTCCCCAACTATAAATTACCCTCTGTACACGTTTTTCAATCAAACTCAAAAAATTTGTGAATTTTTAATTTTTATTTTTAATTCAAATTCGGATAGAATTATTTGTGTTATCCAAAATTAATCTGTTAGGCTAGGAATATTTGTAGAATTAAATAACTAGGGTCATGAGAAGCTTTCTGTGAAGGTTTTATCCTGTTTGATTACGGACCTCTATTCTTTTCTTTTAGTTTGCCAAAGAAGGTTGTAGTAGTTGTCTTTCTTTGTGTTTTTATGTCTTTTTCTCATTAACACATATAAATTACCTGTAAAAAAATGTGGGACAAACAATGTATGCTTTATCCACCAAGGACAGTGGTGGTCATCATCGTTTGCTAGTAATAATTCCTACAACAATCTTGTGCATCAGTAGTTTGCAGAATTCAGTTCTCTTTGTTACTTTGGTAAAGCTATTTCTCTATCCCAACTTATATGACCTAATACGGCCAATTTGTATTGGTAATGGCAGATACCAATACAATGTGGTCTAAATTTCTCTCAAATGATTATTATACCCGCACTGATACCATGAACCAGTGAACCCATGTTGTTCACTTGGTTTTGGGCAGCAAGAACGAAGGATTCAAGAATTGGTTTCCAAATTCCTTTTCATTCTTTTTTTGGGATTTTTTTAAATCCATCACATATATGAATTGGGGAAAAGGAAAGTGTAAAATAATGTTCAATAAATTTTATATTTGCAGGGAGATATTTAGAAATTTACGGTTTTCTTCTTTTAGTGCATTAATTATCTCCTCGAATAGATACTTATTAACCGGAACCTTCCAACAGGTGATATTTGTACGAACTTTACCCTTGTTAACATAGAGTGGCTCTTTCCGGCCGGTAAGTTTTAGGTTTATTAATTTTCCTCTTTACATTTGTAGTCTATCAAAAGTTCAATTATTTAGTAGCTTCTATCAAATTATAGGGAGAGTGATGAACACATATAACACTCTTACTATATCTGTAATACAGAATCTTACATGCTAGCATCCTATTAATCGTTGGATCTTCTTCTCTGCTTCTCGACCCTGTCCAACCCATTACTTATTGTAATATTAATCTTCTTCGGCATGAATTCCACATCTGGATTCTTGGAAGATGAAATACCAAAGTCTTGAGGGACCACTGGAATCTAAGAACTTATTTTAATGGAAGGTGCAGCTAAGGGGGTGGGGGGGTGGGGTAGGTGTAGGGATTTGGGGAGGAAGTCGCATCTTTTTCATTATTTTCTATTTTATTATATGCATAGCAGGTAAAGTATCTGTTTTAAGCGTTTGTGTGTAAAACTCGTCATTGCAAAGCCTACATTGAAATGTTCTTCTAAATCCAATCTATTGTGTCCAGAGTTTTTGATTAATTCTCTCTTGTTTATCCTGACTATGACTCACTTTGGAATTTCATTTACTAGAGGAAAGAATTCCATATATTAAATATATGGAGTAATTCCTTTGACTCATTAATCTTGTTTCTGTTGTTGAAGATGAGCACCTTTCTGGCCAAATTTTGCTGAACAATTAAATTGCATGTACATGGAACCTCTAATTAAAATGCCTCATTCTTTCTGTTTTTATGTTTGTGTCAGTCTGAAGCAAAACT
>JAJSZK010000042.1:0-32052 GCA_022985045.1 Macadamia tetraphylla | reverse complement strand
TGAGCTTCGGAAGCCAAGTGAGGGTTGCACACACAAGCATTTACAACAAATATTGATACAATAATAACGATTAACCAGATTAAACGAATACAATTGTAATGTAACGTAAAAGAATAACAAGAATTAAATGAACGCAAATGTGAGTTAGATTATATTACACAAGTCTATCAATAAAACTAATTTGAATTAGGTTTTGAGTGATACTGCGACATAAGGGATATCATTGATCCCAGAAAACCCATTGGTCACCCAATGATATACGCTAGTTGCGGGTTAGGAGCCTGTAGGTCCCGGTCCGGAGAACCCCTTCAGTCACCCAAGCTGTAGGACAGTCATGGTCTCAGAAAACACATCGGTCACTCGTGTTGTGGGATAGCCAGTACGTCACCCTCTACTGGCAAGGGTTGTAGCACTCAGTTTAATTTCCTAGTCAATAGATTCTAAGTCCATATTGGGTTTTAGTGCTACTACAACATAGATGGTATCCCCAGTCATGAATGTACGTTATCGATCCCTGAGGATACAAGCTAGTTATGAGACAGGAGCCTACAGGTCCCGACCGGAGAACCCCTTCGGTTGCCCCGCAAGCCCCTATTAATAATCCTACCCTATAGTCACGGTCCTAGTCCAGAGAACCCCTTCGGTCACCCAAGCTGTAGGACAGTCACGGTCCCAGAAAACCCATTGGTCACCTGTGCCGTGGGATAGTCAATACATAAACCCCTATTGGCAAGGGCTGTAACACCCGGGTGTTTTTTCCTAGTCCAATGCAAACTAGTATGACTGAGTCACATCACAAACAACTCGCCCACCCCGTGTCTACAGTGCTAGAACCAACCTTGACCACCCTACACCCCAATCACACACACACACACACATTCGTAATTAATACCATTATGCAATATACACATTCACTTAAAGAACATATTTATAATATGCAAATGACATGCTCATCCACATATGCATCATGATGCAAACATTCCATAAAATCACACAAATTCCCCTCACCTGGAGTCCTAGATGATGGTGGACAGTCGATGGTCTTGTGTCACGTTGTCTCATCACTTCTTGGTTCTACTTTTAGAATACATAGGGTTTTTAAGAAAATTAGTCAACCATAGGGAGGTTCGACCCTAGGATACATGTTCTAACTTAATTTCCTGTTTTCCTTTTCTTTGAATCATTCTCAAGTTGGGGTTTTGGAATTATAAGGTTGATTTATATATGGGGTATGTTCACCCGCATCAATTAACTTAGATTTTCTGTATTTAGTGGGTTAGTTAAGCTAAGGTTACACAATGTACCCCAAATCCCTAAAGTTCAAGTCTAGGTTAAATTTGGGCAAAATTCACCATTTCTAGGGTTTAGTTACCCAACCTTGGGGTTTAAGGTGGCGATTTCCTAAGGGAAAGTTCATAGACTAAAACCGATCCACCAACCTTGCTAGGGTAACTCCCCTACACTAAAACCACCTCCCAATTGGTGGTCTTGGCAAGTGGAAATGTGTGTTTTAGGAAATTTGGGCAATTTCTCAATTTCTAGGTTTTGTGTTGACCAAATTGGGGTTATGAGATAGGGTTTTCTATGGAGATTGTCCAAACTTAATAGTGACAATTCCATCCTTAGTTTAGGTGTAGCACATTAGTTTCCCAACTTAGGGTTTGGTTAGGAGGTTGGGTCATAGAGGATTTGAGCAAATTCCCAAATCCTAAGGTCTTGGGTTGCCAAATTTTGGGGCTTTTTATATAGGAGGTTTCCCACACTCAATGTGAGTGGTTAACTTGCTTGATTATGTCCCTCTCACCAAAATCTCTCATTTAATTTATAGATTGGGTAGTGGGTAGAGGGATTTCGGTTGGGGGTTTTCCATTAGCTTTAATGGAGAGCGAAAATGGGAGAGAGATAAACTACTTAGAAAGTAGATAGAAAGAGAAGACTTACCTTCAATGGGTAGGTGCCCTCCTTGCTCCCCTTTTCTTCCTCCTCCCTTGTTCTTCTCCATCTTCTTCTTCTTCTTCTCCTTTCTCCCTTCTATTGCTTTTAATTTTGTAGGAATGAAATGAATGGCAAAAGTCTCTATTTATAGCCACTTAAGTTAACTAAGGGTTGTTTGGCAAAATAATGAGTTTCTACCCTTTACTGGTTTAAATTATAACTTGGGATAACGGGCCTACCTTGGGGTGTCAAGATACATTAATCCATTCCCAATTATGTTGCTCCATCCTTGGGATTGGGTTTGAGCTACACTGGTCCGAGGAGTCGCCCCATGGCCAAATAACCCTCGATTTTGGCCTGATACTCACCAAAGGGTGTTCATTGCCCAAGGCTGAATTGGTCCCCTTTGTGTGGAAATGGATCCTTAAGTTGAGTGGGCCCTCCCAAGGTGTTTCAATGTGTGGGCCCCTACCTCTTGGTATATTTTACTATTAAGGTTCGGGGAAATTCTTTTCAATGGCAGAGTACTTACCCTAACTCCTTCAATGGTTTGTAGCCCTTCCATGTAATGAACCGAGAAAATTCACAAATTAATAGTGGTTGTCACTGAGGTTGCATTACCCATGTCCAAAAGTTGAAATTAACCCTGATTTTTGGGCACGGCTATAACAAGGAGCAAGTAAACATATTCTGTAGAGATGTATTCCCACCCCCTACCAAGAGATCGCTGCCTAGTTGCATGGTCCCTGCACCAATGCTGGGGCCAATGAGAGTGCTTGTAGGGGCATCAACATGAATGAAATTTTTTATTTCACCGGGGGTGGGGCGGTAATTTCGTGCGCCTACGTCTGGACGTATATATACATCCATGGCTAGTAAAGACTTGACAACCATGAACATATATTACTTCTTTATTTTTAAGTGGAAGCTTTCTTCATTTGAGGTTTGGAACTTCGCCATTGAGTTTGGATATCTTATGATCTCATCTGCTAAGATCTGCCTTTGACATGTTTTAAATCTTGAAGTGAGGAATCCAATAGGTTCTCCGAAAAACGGTTTCTTCGAAGATGAAGAAGAAAAATGAAGGCCACAAAAAGAATAACCGTTACGATAGCCGTAACATCCATTTTTTGGTAGGGACGAGAGAAAAACCAAGAATACCTCCCCGATATGTAGAAATGGGCTGTGTATTCTGTAGTACATTGCCAATTCAAAATAAGGTATATGTATTTCATACGAAATCATCATCTGCACACATAAATGAATTTCTACCCAAAAAAAAAAAAAAAGACTGAAAAAAAAAATCCAGATGTTTAGATGCCGTTTAGAGGGATTGGATAACTCCCGACAACCAATACTGTTAAATGAGGAGCCGACCAGAGAACGTATTGGTGGTTGGGAGTTGTCCAGTCCCTCTAAACGGCATCTAAACATCTAGAGCTTTTATTCGTTTATGTGGGGGTAGACGAAACGGCAGAAACGAGAGCTAGAGGAGAGAGGATATGTCGGTCTGGGTTTCGTGAAGATTCTTTGGTTTAAAAAAAAAAAGCCGTTAAGCTCTCTCACTCTCCCACTAGCGAGGCCTTCATTAAGGGGAGGAAGCAGAGCGGAGAGAGAGAGAGAGAGAAGGAATCGACGAAACAGCGGAAGTGACGAGACCCACCGCCCTGCCTGAATCCAGCCTCTTTCACTCCGGTACGAGAACTGCGGTCTCCTTTTCTCTCTAGTCAATTTTTTTCTTCATATTTCTTATTTATGTTTGTGCCGTTGCGATGGTGCCTCCCTCTGACGAACCGTTGGCTGTAATCGAAGGGGGAAGCAGCGGAAGTTACGAGATCTACCGCCCTGGCTGAACCACTCCGGCGACGAAATATTGTGCGGCTGCGATGGTGCCGCCCTCATAATCAGTGACGAATCGTTGGCTGTAATCAGAGGGGGAAGCAGCGGAAGTAACGAGATCCACCGCCCTGGCTGAACCACTCCGGTGACGAAAAATTGTGCGGCTGCGATGGTGTCGCCCTCATAATCAGTGACAAACTGTTGGCTGTAATCGGAGGGGGAAGCAGCGGAAGTAACGAGACCCATCACCCTGGCTGAACCCAGCCCCTTAAACTCCGGTGAGGAAAAATTGTGCGGTTGCGATGGTGCCGCCCTCATAATCAATGACAAACCGTTGGCTGTAATCGAAGGGGGAAGCAGCGGAAGTAACGAGACCCATCGCCCTGGCTGAACCCAGCCCCTTTCACTCCGGTGACGAAAAATTGTGCGGTTGCGATGGTGCTGCCCTCATAATCAGTGACAAACCGTTGGCTGTAATCGAATGGGGAAGCAGCAGAAGTAACGAGACCCATCGCCCTGGCTGAACCCAGCCCCTTTCACTCCGGTGACGAAAACCGCGGTCTCTTTTTTTCTTTCTTCGTATTTCTCTATTTTTCGAATGTACATTTGTGCGGTTCCGATGGTGCCGCCCCCATAATCAGTGACAAACCGTTCCCTGTAATCGGAGGGGAGCCACCGGCTGTAACCACAAACCGCCCTACCGGAACCCATCCCCTTTCTCTCCGGCGAAGCTCGCAGTTTTACCCCTCCCAGATCCTGCAGTAGTAGCAGGAGCCTCGTGCACTGTTGCTCTTTTTTATTTTGTTGAACTTAACAAGAATGGATAATATAGTAAGAATAGCCTGCAGTTTCCTGTTTGCTTGCCTTTTTTTTTTTTTATTGAGTTGGTCTAATTTGTTTGATGTTCTAGTTTATTTGCATTTGAGGTTGTTTTGTTGCTTCATATAAATGCCGACTTTTTTTTTCAGTAGATTGAATTTTGGTTTCTGCTTGTTGTAAATAAATCCTTATCTACATAGGCCCTGTGACATTTTTCTTTTCAGGAAAAAGTGATATTAATAATTATCTGGGAGAAAGGCTCATACCACCCTTAGCAGTAGGTTTTGTGCGTGCTTCTCCTCCTCTGATCTGTAATTCTTGATGAGTTGTCTGCATAATAAAATTCATTTGCTTTTGTATTTCACATGGCCAGTGTCTCCCTTGATTACAAATGATAGAGAAAATGGTGGAAAAACCACCGATGTAGGGTGAAGCTTCTAGGGATAGCCTAAATTGTTAACATACTTGTTAGATTGTTTATCTATAAAGATTCAACCCAAACAAACAGATATATAACAACTAACAAATTTATCTTTTAACTAATAACCATTATCTTTGTGCTCCATTATGGAGGACAGGTTTGAGTAAAGGATGGGTCTCTTAATGTTTATCTTTTGGTCACCAAGCTATCAAGTAGAAGAAAGTCACTCAAAATAGAATGATTTAGCACATGTTACTACATAAGAAGAGTATTGGCAGGGTTTTCCTTAGTCCTTAACAATCATTTGGTGGTAGGTGAGTTGGAAATGGAGCAAGGATCGAGGTAGGAGAGGAGAGGAGAGGAGAGGAGAGGAGAGGAGAAGGTAAGAGGTGAGAAGAGAAGAAGAAGAGAACATGAGGGGAAGAGAAGAGAGGAAAAGAAGAGAAGGAGATGGCAACTGAATGTGGGAGAGAAAAGATTAGTCTCCCTATTTGATTTACTAACATGAAGTAAGAAATTACGTACACCTCCCTAGGGAGGTAAAAGGTAAAAAAGTTAAATTATAACATAAGACAATAGGATACTATACTAGTGCCCAAACTACACTTATTACATAAACTCTAACAGGGTTTTATTGTTCAAAGACTGCTTATAAAGGTTTGTTCACCAAATTGTTGTTCCATAACAATCCTTTGGTGCTACAGATAATAAATATATCATTGGAAGAACATTGAAGGATCAACAAGCAAAGATGATAGATGTACTAGAGAAAGACAGTACAAACAGGGACAGAGGTGGGATTCCATTTTGGTTCTTACCTCCATAAAGGCTTCTGTTGAACAAAGATAAGGCCACCAAATAAGAATAAATGTTCCCACAACTGTCAAGCCCAGTTTTGAAACCTCAAGCAGTGGATACTGATTTGAAGCATTTCCCTAAGAGATGGCTGAAAAATGCAGGTGCAAAATATAAACTCATCTGCAAGAAACCAAAGACCAATACAACCAAATAAAAATCCTTGAAGATAATAATTACTTGCCTATTTACTAAACACACATAAGGTCATAATTCCATGTATTTTGAGAATTTGATGTACATAAATCATACTGTTGACATATTTATCCAACAAAGGGACCTACCTATTTAATGATTGAGTCAAGGAGAGTAAGCAAGGGTATCAAGCACTTGAACTCAAGATTTAAAACCAAACAAAACATTTCAACAAACTAGTTTCATAAACCTAGTGAACTCAACTATACATAACTACAATATTATTAAATGGGGAGAGAAACAAATAAAATCTAGGAAAGTGGTTACCGTAACACTAGATTAAGAAACAAACCTGTTTATGGTTGAGTGCAAGGCTGAATAAGGAACAAGCTACCAAATCGTTTTCAGGGAAGATGGTAGCAACAACTCCAACTGTAAAGCCCAAACTAATGCAGTTGTATAAGGAACCCATATAATATACGTATACTCTCTTCTCCTGATGCATAGTATATAAAGTTTGAAAAAAAGAGGGAGGTAAAAACTGGAATTTTGATGCACAATTGCTTGAGACCTGAAAATGGCAGTGATCAATTAGGATTGGATGGGCTCTAACTAAAATCATAGCAAGTTGCCATGCAATGCCTTCTTTGTGGCCACTGCGGCGACCATTGTAGTATACCCAGTGAAACATAGAGTACAGGGAAAAAGATGAGGGCATCAACTGACAACACTGTCCACCTCATGAGAAGTTTTTTTGCAGGAGAGAAGGAACTTTTAAAATCTTACCAAAAATATAAGGAGTGAGTTCTACTTGTTTGAAACCATTATGTGGGTAGAGATTGGGTTCGGGAAGGCCTGAGTTTCACAATTAATCAAAATTACTCAAGGGGATCTTAGAATCCAACAATGGCTGCTCCTGTAATTCAACCTTCAATCTGAAGGTTTTTTTCCCTAACTTATTCATAAGACAACCTCAAGATCGAAGGCGTACCAGGGACAGTGGTGTGGAGTTGGAAGTCAACCCCACATCCACTCCTTCCAAATCCTGGGCAGCTCGTAGTTGAAGCTTTCCACCTGATATGGGGCTATTAAGTTCGGGCTCTAATGCAGCTGGACTTAACCACAACCTGATATTAGGTTGACTTTTGGACCAGTCCATCCTAGTCGAATGACCTTAATTAACCAAGTGGTAGTCTAAAATGAAAAATATCTAGACAATGATAATTTTCTGATAGATGTTGGGTTCAAGACAATAGTGGACAAATACTTTAATTAAGGTCTTATAACATAATAATAATAGGCTGAAGGCAATCTTATCCCCTAGGGGAGAAAAAAAGTTGCAAATTTTTTATTCCCTAGAAAAAAAGGTTGCGAAGTTATTTACATAATGGAACGAAGAAAAAGAAACTTTTGATTTACTTGTTCATCATCTTCCTTTGATCACCTTGTTCATCATCTTCTCATTCTTCCTCTCTTGAAATTTCTCCATCACCCAATCATTGCCGTTTAAAAAATCCTTATAAACCACTCACTCATCTTTGAAAATGACAAGTTTTATGACAATTCCAATTATCATTCCACATCCATAACCAATCAAAACGGATTTCCAATCAAATTCAAAGTCGTTTATTGACTTTGATTCTGCACCTTGTGGCAGCATAGCATTAATAGAGAGGATGAGGGGAAGAGAAGAGAGGAGAAAAAGAGAGAAGGAGATGGAAACTGAATGTGGGAGAGAAAAGATTCCTCCTCCCCTTTTTGATTTACTAACATGAAGTAAGAAATTACATACACCTACATAGGGAGGTAAAAGGTAAAAAACAAGTAAAAGTAAAATTACAACATAAGATAATAAGATACTAAACTAGTGCCCAACTACCCTTATTACATAAACTCTAACAATGTGTTATTGTTCAAAGACTGCTTTTGAAGGTTTGTTCACCAAATTGCTGCTCCATAACAATCTTTGGTGCTATTTTTTTAGGGCTTTTTGATTTGGGGTTTGCTTCATCTTCATTTGTCAATCTAATTTGGGATTTTCTATTTTATTCTCTTTTTGTCAATTTGCAGATGAGTTCTTTTAGTAATTAATTGTACATTACTTTTTTGAGCGAAGATTTTTCACCTTGTCATGTCTTGTAGCAATTTCACCATCTCCAGATGTGGTAATCAATGCAAAGCTTTCATTGCTAATGATTAGTTATTATAGGTAAATTTCTTTTCTTTTTTTTTGCAACTAGATCATGTTTTGGAATTTTTTTATTATCTCTCGCGCTATTTCTTCCTCAAGAGTCGCAAATTCTTCATGGTTCACACAATAAAGGATTAATGTTTGGTAAGGCAAGGTGCTTTAATTGGATGTGATATTTACAGATGGGCATAGTCTTAATGGCAGAATTCTATACAGTGATCCTGGTCGGGTTACGCATGAATGCTCTGGTTTGGGCACGATCATGGGGAATATTGGATATGAGGTTGTAAAATGTATTCCCCAAGATTTCATTGATAGAACCGTAAAAACACATTACACAATTATTTAGTTGTCCAGGTGAGTTGATCTGATATGGTCTAATCTTATCCCCGATTCTATGCCGTAGTTCCTTGATTTGTATGCATGTTTTGTTCATGCTTTCAAAAGATTTGAGTAGATCCACTTTATAATGCAACTCGGGAAGAAGCTACTAAGATCCGAGGTTGGTAGCTACAAAAATACCTGGCCATATCACAATTTACGCATATACAGGGGTGGGCTTGTAAATATATGACAATTGGTGTTATATATCCTAGGATATACGTATTTTTGTGATTTGGAAAAAGCATATGCTTAGAATCCTATGAACTCTGATATAGTATCAAAAAGTCTAGTATGGGTGATTGAATGATTGACGTTCTCAGTTGGTTGGGTTCTTTTACTGTATCCATTTGAGGAGTTATTGGATGTTCCTTTCTGCATTTTTGTTTGCAAAAACATTAGAAAAAGAAAGGGGGGAGGGTTAAGACAGGGTTTAGAAAAATTACTTCGGTATAGTGAGTTATTTCTAGGTTAAATGATCCTTTTTCTACAACTTATGTTCTATGAAAGAACATCTATGTTTCATACTTTGCCATCTTGTCATATTTAATTGTCTATTAGCATTTTCGGAATTATAGATTTTGAAACTGTTATTAAGTTATTTTGCTCCGTGTAAGAGGATTTGCCCTTTTTGCACCTGGTGGCATATATTTGTCTATATGCATGTTTGTTTTTATATGCAAGCCAAGATTGGATTATGATCCTTTCTCCACAATGTCACCAGACTCAGCACTACCAATTGGTATGCAGTATTTTGACTTTTGTTGGCTATTTTACCCTTGCCTTAATTCTATAATCATTCTTCAAACTTGATTATGAATAGTGGATACTGCATCCTGTTGAAATTTACAAGAAAGGTGGACCGGAAGGACAGGTAAATATCCCACCAATCGTTGTCTTTGATCGGCAACTGATAGTCTTCCCATCGGCGATGTCATTCAGATTGGAGCTTCAAATTTTTAAATTGTGACCCTTGAATAATTAGTAAAAATTGCTAGGAGGAAGTTGGAAGTGCACTAGTTTCAAGTTTGACTTGAATCTTTCTTCTACACTTTAGAAGTTGAATGGCTTGAAGAGGGAAAATTTTGTGGAATAAAGAATCTTTTTTTCTTATACATTTTATCTTTATATATATACACATGATGATTTATCCCAATATTTTGTCATATCACAGTAATGTATGAAAATCTAGTAGCCCAGCCTGTGGTTCCAAGACCACCCATAAATCCCCAACTTGATTCCATCTGGAATGCATCATATGGTGGCTTAGGATGCGTCTGAGGTGGATTTGGAGGATATGGAGAGAAAATCTTGGGGTTAAGCTTTGAATATGTGCAAAGCAATATAGGTAGCATCTTGTTGGGCTATAGTTAGTAATTACACAAAATATCTTCATTTTAGGGGTTCTTCTAAGGTAAATATCTTTTATTATTTTTGGAATATAGTGTTTTTCGAGTGTGTATAACCATTTTACTTTGTTTTCATGGCATAAAGATGGTGGTACTTCTTGCTTCTTCTATTCATTACTCTTGGTTTGCCTATTTGATCAGTTTCAGGATCCATTTTGATATATTAGGTTATTTGGACTATTTAATACCTTGTATTTGTATACTAAAAAATGTGAATATTAGTTTGGATACATGTCTATATAGAATAAATGAGTTTCCTGAAACATATGTAAAATGTACCAATTCTTGACAATAATAGTGGTATTTAGTCATGGTCAAACTGTGCACTTACCTCATGCACTGGGTTGCTTTTTTTTATCTTTTTTGTTTAACTTAACAAGAATGGATGATATGTAAGAATATCCTGCAGTTTCCTGTTTGATTGCCTTTCTTTCTTGCTGAGTTGGTCTAATTTGTTTGATTTGACAGTTATTTGCATTTCAGGTTGTTTTGTTGCTTTATATAAAATCCGCGACTTTTTTTGGTAGATTGAATTTTGGTTTTGGCGTGTTGTAAAATAGATCCTTTTCTTATATACATAGGCCCAGTGACATTTTTCGTTTGAGAAAAAAGTGATATCTGGGAAAGAGGCTCATAGGATGTCTAAGGGCCCCACAACTTCCTCCAAGACTACCTTCAGCAGTAGGTTTTGTGCATGCTTCTCCTCTGATATGTAATTCCTGATGAGTTGTGGCTCTGCATAATAAAATTCATTGTATTTTGTATTTCACATACCCAATGTCTCCCTCGATTACAAATGATAGAAAAATTGGTGGAAAAATCATTGATATAGGGTGAAGCCTCCAGTGATAACTGTTGTTAACCTGCTTGTTAGATTGCCTATCTATAAAGAACCAACCCAAACAAACCGACATATAACAACTAACAAATTTATCTCTTAATTAAAAACCATTCGTCTTTTTGTTCCATTATGGAGGACAGGTTTAAGTAAAGGATGGTCTCTCAATTTTATCTTTTGGTCACCATGCTATCAAGTAGAAGAAAGTCACTCAAAATAGAATGATTTAGCACATATTACTACATAAGAAGGGTATTGGCAAGGTTTTCCTTAGTCGTTAACAATCATTTGGTGGTAGATGAGTTGGAAATGGTGTAAGGATCAAGGCAGAAGAGGAGAGTGTAGGGGTAATGGTTGGAGCTCGGCCCTCTTTTTGGCATCTACGGGCTCTGCACCTCCGAATCCTCGCTTGGAGATATGTGGGGGCCTATTTCGTAGCGGCTCTCTTACTTTAGGGTATCTTTTAAAAGGAACATTAGTAATGGTCCAATATTGGGGATTGAGAAACATAAGATTTGGAGTCGCCACCTAGGGTTAGGGCCTAGGACCCTATGGGTGGGCCCGATTCATAAGGAAAGAGCTCAAAAATTGGTCTGGTCCAGAGATGAAGGTAAATATCAGGTTATGGAGTTGGGAAGGTGTTAGGCACCCACTCCATCCGATTCATATATTTGATAATTGGTCTGGTCCATATATTTGATAATTGATAATTGATAATATCCGAACCTTAATTAATTGAACATTGTTGGTAGCTAACTAGACATTCCACATTGTTGTTTAGCTTTACCTTCATTGTCGATTGTTTTGCTTAATTTTAATTCTATTACAATTTTTTTTTTCTTATTACTAATTTTCAATACGCATCTAGTACCCAAAGATACTGAAGATCACTTGTCATCTTTATTGTTTTGAACTATCAGATGTGCCCTAAAATGTCACAATGGTGGTCCCAAACTTATTCATTTTTCTTCTGGGATGATATTTAATCATCTGTTCCACTGCTAGGAATCGATCGCTTAATAATGAACAATTGAGAAAAAATCATTATAATTCTGTATTTTGGATGCTTAGTAGTCAATTCCTTTTGATAAATAAGAAAAATATGATGTGCTTATGCATGGACTTCTGGATGCATAAGTCATAGTTATTGACTTCTCGTTGATTGGATACAATGCTATTCTGTCTTACTGATGAAAAAGTCTTATTTTGGAGATTAGGTTTCAAGTAACATTTTATCATCCCAGTTAGAGAGCTAACCATTATCGGGTTGATTTTGAATGGATAGGATTCGTGCTAGCTCTGCAGATCATTGCCCTTTCGTTCATTGGTATAGTGCTATTCTGTTTGACTGGTGAATAAGTCTTATTCTGGAAAATTAGGTTTCAATTAACATTTTATCATTCCCCCTCTGAGAGCTTACCATTATCTGGGTTGATTTTGAATGGATTGGTTTCATACTAGCTCTACAGATCGTTGTGTTCATATTTCTGGCTTCCCCACCCTTAATTGCAGTTTCATGATGGCTAAAATGACATTTTCTTATATCACGAACAACTTTTATGCGCAGGTAGGTTGAAAGTTTCATTTAATATATTATTGTAGATACATCTCAATCTGTCTCCTATGTTTCTTTTATTGCTGGACCTTGAGCTAAATCACAAATGCAATAACTTCCATTAGGAGGTTAGGTGAAATATGTTATTCAAATTTCACAAGGTGGACTGTCATTTTTTAATGTTTCATACTTTTGCTTCAAATTCTTAAAAAAGTTAAATGTAGGTTTCCTAATTCACATGCACAAAAGTTGCGTTGATGTGCTGTATTATGTGGAATGGTCAGATTTGACATTCTTTTACTGTGAAATATTCGTATAGCTTTATGCATTTAAAGCAGGATATCTTCACATGGAGATGCATTCTGACATGTATTATTTATTTACTGAATAAATTATCAGCTGATGTGTATTTGTCTCACAAACTTGCAGGTATTGATAGTTTGACACTCAGTTTGTCCCAACAAAGTGCTTCACTTACAATTGGGCTCCCTAGATCTGTTGTACACTAGAATCATAATGAGATCTTTATCTTTTCTCTTTCATGTTCCTTTATGGTTTTTTTTTTTCGTGAAACTTTGTTTCAGGCATATCTAACTTTTTTTATTTGCATATTTCATACAAGAATACAGGTCTGGAAGGGTGGAGATTGAATGCCAACAACATTTTGAGACTGTGACATCACTGATTGTGCCCAAAGTTCTTTCCATCAGGCTCTGCAACTGAAATATGGTATGAGTTTAGGTAATATTCTCACTCCAGTTCTACTAAACGCATTTTTTTGCATGCATGTCTTGTCAATTAAGAGTTACCAAGATGGAAATGTGAACATTGGTGGAAATAATTTTATTTCTAATTTCTACTCCAACTCAATTAGAAGCATTAATTTGCTTCTGCCTTTAATGGAGTGAATCAGTACATTGAAAAGAGAATCTATGAAGGACCAAATCCTTGTTCAATCAAAAACCTCTATAGCTGCAGAGCAGTGTCTTCCCTGTATCAGCCTTTTTAAGATTTCCGCTTCTGACGGGGCACAGTGCTAATGAGGCAGGTGAATTCTAACATAAGTTCCCAAGTAGCATACATGCAATTGCAAGGTTTTCATCTTTGCATAGTCATTCTAAACCCTTATCGCTGAATTTTGATACCTAAGCTCCTAGTGATACTAATATTAGATGTGACTTATCACTGAATTTTGATACCTGAGCTCCTAGTGATACTAATATTAGATGTGACTAATCACTGGATTTTGTAGTGATACTAATATTAGATGTGATTGATAAGTTTCTATATGAAAAATACCTCATAACCTTAAAAGAGGGGTGGGCCTTAGTGCAATGGTAAGGTTGCTCTATTGCGACCTAAGGTTGCATACATTATGATCTCAGATCCTATAGTGATGGGAGCCTCGTGCATTGGATGCACACTTTTTATCAAGAATACCTTGTAGAGATCTATATCTCTCAACAAGCTGATTAGTGGCAGCTAATGACTGCTATGCTGCTTTCCTAATTAGCACTTCATACCTCAAAGAATTCAATGGATCTAGTTATACTTGCTTATGTCAATTTACCATAATATTTTGATGTGCACTCGGGATTCCATAATGGATCTAGTTATGCTTGCTTATGTCAATTTAGAATGCCATAGTGCCAACTTTGTTGGCTCTCTCTCTCTCTCTCTCTCTCTCACACACACACACACACACACACACACACACACACAATGATTATTCCAATTCTTTAGTTTTTGTCATTGTTTAAGCTTGTGAATATGTAGTTCCCTCTTTTATTATGTACTCCATATGTATCTGAATTTCAGATTCAAATAAATATCTAGTTTTCTCATGTTGGTCCCTTTTATATTGATTGCCTCATACACAAATCGCTGAAAGTTGGAAGGTCTATTGGCATTTAGGCTGTAGATAGATGAGGCGAGCAGCAAGAGAGATCGAGGTAGGGAGAGAATCGTGGGGGGTAGGAGTAAGTTAGGGCAGAAAGAAAATCGGTGGTGTACAAAGATACGATGAAGGGATAGTTAGGGGAGGACAGAAAATCTAGGCGTGGATTATGTTTCAGGGTTGAAGGTTTGAGATAGAGGAGTAGAAGAGGCAGGGGGAGATCAAAGATTTGGAAAGAGGGGTCGTGAGAGGATCAAGAGAGCTTAAGGAGAGTTTGAGGATCGGGAGAGTGAGGGGTCGAGAGGGAACAATTGTACTACTTCAGCCCGATTCATTTTTAGCCTTCCCTCATTGAACTTTACATTATTAGATAGTTATCCAAATTCCAATGTATCTAACAACTATGCCGTGAGAGTGTTGGTAGCTAACTGGACATTCCACATTGTTGTTTAGCTTTCCTTTTAGAGTGACTGTACAAGATTGTTGATTTTTTTTGCTTCATGTTAATTCTACTACTATTTTTTCTATTTATTACTCATTTTCAATACGCATCTGGTACTTAGAGATATTGAAAGTCCACTCGTTATATTTATTGTTTTGAATTATCAGATGTGCGCTAAAATGTCACAATGGTTGTCCCAAACTTAGTCATGTTGCTTCTGGGATGATATTTAATCATCTGTTCCACTGCTTGGAGGATTATTAAATAAATCAAGTAATAATAAAGAATTGGGAAAAAAATTATTGTAATGGTTGTATTTTGGAAGCTAGGAGTCAACCTAATTATGTATAGAATTGTGAATGCATAATTCACAGTTTTTTTCCCCATAAAATGCATAAGTCATAGTTGATTGCCTTTTCGTTCATTGGCACAATGCCATTTGGTTTGACTGATGAATAAGTCCTATTTTGGATAATTATGGTTCAATTAATATTTTATCATTTCCCTCTGAGGGCATACTATACTAGCTCTAGAGATTATTGTGTACTTATTTCTGGTCTCCCCACCCCCCTCCTAATTGCAGTTTCGTGAAGGAGGATGAAAGTTCCATTTAATATAGGAAAATTTACTGCGCCATCCCCTAGAGAATGCCACAATTATAAGACCACCCCCTCTGTTTCACCAAATTATACTCAGACCCCTTACCATTAGTAACGGTTAAGTGTCGACTTAAAATGACCATTATACCCTTACCATCCCTTCAATGATCCGACGTCTCTCAGAGCTCCCTTCCACTTCTTCATACCTCATCTCGTTTTTTGTTTGACTTTGTGCCATTCCTTCTCGTAGTTCTTGGCTTATCCCCAGTAGTAGTAGCATCTTTCCGTTGCTGGGCTTACTGACATCATCATTCTCCCTCATTGATAGAGAAATCTGTCCAGTCTCAGTATTTGCTTCTACCAACCTCATCTTCACCTCTTTGTCCTATGGAGACAACGCTTCCAACATCCTTAACAAAATTATCACTCAACCTAGAAACATGTACCAACCCATCTGTGAAAGCTCCAAAGTCAACAAAAGCACTAAATGGCTGGATTGATTTTACTTGCCCCGTAAAAGGTGCACAAGGAACCAAATCCTCATCCTTCACAGGTGGCATCTCACTCTTCCTAGCTGGTCCTGAGCATTTTGATTTAACAGTTGGAGTAGCACTGGCATTGGCACTGGCACTCAAGTAAGGTGTTTCACTTGTCTCCTAAGCATTAGATTCAACTTCAGAAATGCCATCAACATCTTCACCTGCAACGGCAGGATCCAACTCCTCTACTGCTACTTCAGTCCCTATGGTTGCTAAGGTATACAATCTCGACCCATGTACAAAGAAACCAGTTTTGTATCTGGGGAATATGCCCACTGATTCCGACAAAGGTACAAAAGGCTTTTGCAAAGGTAATTTTTGTTTTGTGGTTTTCCTCAAAGAATTGCTGTGGTCAAAACAGATCTGGTGTTTCTCTCAAGGTCTTTGTATAGCTCCCGGTTTGGTTCCGCACCGCCGAGGGTTCGATATTGTATAAAATAGGCAGAATGACCTAATCCATTGTGTTTTTGCATTTAAAGATCTTAGTGATCTCAATGAGACACCATTTACTGGAAGCATAATTCTCCGAGAAAATGGGGATAGAGATTCTCAATCGTAGTGATTAGCTCTGGCCCAATCTTCTTTCTCGTTGGGAGTTCTTTGTGGTCTTTGAAAGTGTTAACCCCAGCATCAATCCAGGCATGGTAGAGGTGACGGTGAAGTTGGTGCGAGTGTCTTCTCCATGAAAGCTTAAGAACACTTCATAACTCAAACTTGAAGAAGACGAAGAAGAGGCAAATCCGGCATTCTTGGACGTGCCATTGGGATTCAACAACTTCTTAGAAGCTATTACTTTTGGGTTGCAAAGCGGAAGAGACTGAGCTTGATTACTTGCACTCTTATATGCAAGTTGTTTCGCCCGGTTGCCGTGAGGTCCTGCAGGTCGCCGTTCGTCGCTGATGTCGCTGCCGCTGTAATGAACAATCACCGGGTGAGGTCCTGTAGGTCGTCGTCCGCCGCTGATGCCGCTGCTGCTGCAATGAACGATCACCGGTGGTCCAATAGTGGCGATTTGAGAGCAAGGTAACCTATTGATTTGGGTAAAGAAATATTAACTTATTGTAAGTGTAGTTTTGGTACTTCGTATTTAATAAGGGCATTTTGGTATTTAAAATAAAATATGATTACTGACATCAGAAAATAAGGTATATTCCTTAATAGTGATTGACGGTTGGGGGTCTGAGTATAATTTGGTGAAACAGAGGGGGGTGGTCTTATAATTGTGGCATTCTCCATGGGTGGCGCGGTAAATTTCCCTTTAATATATTATTGTATATACATCTTAATCTCTCCTATGCTTCTTTTATTGCTTGACCTGAGCTAAATTTCAATTGCATTAATGTTTATTAGGAGGTTAGGTGAAATATTTTAGTCAAATTGCTGAATAAGTATGGAAAGAAATTGTCCTTGAAAGTTCAGTGGCAACCTTTCTATGACACACTAATACATACACGTTTCACAAGGTGGACTCTCATTTTTAAATGTTCCATACACATTGATACATACATACTAGTGCAGGGGGCCCATGCAACCTGGCAGCGATCTCTTGTCCATTAAAATATAACCGTTAGAAAGACGGGTATTCTGAATTAAAACCTTCATATGCTCTGTGATGCGATCTCAGGTTGTCTTTCTCATCTCAGGGTCTCTACAATTCCTTGGCTTTCTGTCACATACAAAGCTTCGGTGAATTCCAAAATTACATATGGCACTGTTCACTCATTCATTTCATTCTTTTTGCAGTTTTTATTTGCTTAATTTTAAAGTCGTAAATTTTACTTGGCCCTTGAGATATTAATATCAGAATCTGAAGAAGCATCATCAGAAGCTCCAGTCAACCCATCAATGGTAACTTCACAGAGCTCTGGTCATAGCATGCTCTGGCAAAGAGAAGAAGACCTCTTCGGTTTGAATCTCCATGATGGAAACCTGATTGGACAACATCAAACTGAAATTATTTCAATGGTGCTCTATTTCTTAGCCTTCCTTCCATGGATTTTTCTTAACCATTCTCTTCACCTTTTCCATTCATTCGTAAGAACATACATCTAGGAGATGGTGGCTTTTATCATTTTTATTCATATCTTTTTCACTCACCTGACCATTGTCTTCATCTTTTTGGTTTAGATTAAGCTTTATAGGTACTGTAAAGTTTCAAGGAAATTGCAGTGAGAGAAAAGAAGCAGTGTGGTTACGAGATACATCCAAGAATTAAGGATTAAAGGGAGGAATTTTGATCTGTTAAAAAAGCCTCAGAAAGCAAGAAGGATGAAAAGCTCTTCATCCTCGAAATCAAATGAAAACCTCTTTCTTGGTATTGCCAAAATCTTATAACCATCTGTCTTACTTGTGTCACAGGTATGGTCCCCCGGCTTGAAACTATATCTCTGCTGTTGAGAATGACCTTTAGCTGGACATTAGTATCAGACTTTAAAATAAATTTATGGAATCAACAACTAAACTTGGAATGCTCTTTGAGATTACATCATTTCTGAAATGTCCCTTATGGTGATTTATGTTGAGTGAAATTAAAATGACTAGCTCCAAATGGCCCGATATGGAGATAGCACCTGTGGAAAGAGTCTATAAAATGTTTTCTTTTTATTTTTTATTTTAATTTCATAGCTAACTATTGTTAGTCTAATATTTTTTTATTTATTTCTTTGCTACATTTATCATTTGTCCAGTAGTTGACTTATTGTGGCTGCCAAATCTTTTACAAAACAAATAATAATTGTGTTAAAGATCCATGCATGCATTTGTTTGTCCGAAAGCTGGTGTAAAACCATTGGTATATTCATCTATGATATGCTTATTTCCCTTGCCACTTCCTTTAAATTTTATGTTTTGTGGTTAATTATTCTCCCAGTAATTTAATTATATCAATAACATTCTGGAAAGGTGCGTTCACATACATGTTTGGATGAATGTAAACAAAAGAAAATATCATTCTTGGTTGTATTAATGTTCATATCAGGTCTTATGACTATGGTACCTATCTTTATGGGTGAATGGAATTCCTAGAGGCATTTTACTAATGCCACGACCCACTCATTGAAAAGTAATTGTACAAAATTAATAATGAGTCTTGATTGGGGTGATAGTGGAAGGTAACTCTTGTATCTGTGGATGAGAACACATTTACAAGGTCGAGGTTCTACGGAATCAGATGAGTTTGAAAATGAAAGGTGTTTGTGTCAAACTCAGCCTTATCCCAACTTAATGGGGCCGGTTACATGGATTGAAAAAAAGGGGTGAGAGTTAGAGGAAAGAGGTAACAAGCCCAACAAGTCAAATGATTTTAGTTAAGTGGGGTCAGCTACGTGGATCCTAGTCCTCTAATGCTCTATCCAAAGTCATACTTGGGACAAAACCTAGCCTGTGCATGCCATTCTTCACTACTTCGTCTATTAGGATTGCCTCTACTCTTTTAGCTCCTTCCAACTATATAAGATCACTCCTTACTTAAGGCGTTGTTGGACCTCTTCTAGACATGGCCCTACAACCTTAGACGAATTTCATGAAGCTCGTCGTTGATTAGGGAAACTCCCAAATCAGATCTAATATGCTCATTTCTTACTTTATCATTCATAGTTTTGCCGCACATCCATCTTAGCATCCTCATCTCAGCTAGAGTTAACTTCTTTATATGACACTTGTTAATTGCCCAACATTCTACCCTATATATAATAGTTGGGCCGACAACAGTCCTATAGAATTTTTCTTTAAGCTTTAAAGGGATACATCGGTCACATAACACTCCATAAGCCCCTCACCACTTCATCCATCTCACTTTAACTCTTTGGAAAATATCATCGTCTATTTCACCTTCTTTACTTGTAGCTGATCCCAGATGTCTAAATAGTCACCTTTATGGAATATCTGTCTCCTCGATTTTCATCATTTTATTATCTAACGTAGAGTGACTGAAATTACACATCATATACTCCGCCTTTGATCTATTAATCTTAAAACCTCTTGTTTCCAAGGTAGATCTCCGTAACTCTAACTTAGTGTTGATCCTTGCTTTAGTCTCATCCACTAAAACCATGTCATTGGCAAAGAGCATACACCAGGGGACCTTGTCTAGAATGCTTTTGGATAGCTCATCCATGATAAGCGCAAATAGATAGGGGCTTAAGGTTGATCCTTGATGTAACCCAATCGTAATTGGGAATTCTATGCTTTGACCTCCTATAGATCTTATGCTCGTCACCACACTCTCATACATGTCCTTAATTATCTCTAAGTACGTACTCGACACCTCTTTCTTTACTAATACATCTCATATTAGATCTCTAGGAACTCTCTCATTTGCTTTTTCTAGGTCAATAAAGGCCATGTGGAGAACTTTCTTGTAGGCTATATAACTTTCCGTAAGCCTCCTCAATAGGTTGATAGCCTCTGTCATGGATTTACCTGGCATAAAGCCAAATTGGTTCTCTGAGATTTTATTTGAAATGTGTTTCTATCTAGGATAAATGCAGATTGGTTGTGATGAAGTCAACCACCAGCTTCAGCCTATTAGCAAGGATTTTCATGATGAACTTATGAAGCTGGTTGCAAAGGGAGCACCTTCTTTCTTGGAAATAAAGTAAAGTGTGATTAACCTTCTATCTGATTGAGATTGTAGAAAAAAATAAGCAGGGCTTTGATGAGGCCGCCTTTGATGATGCTCTAGGTTGAGGATGGCAACGAGAACCCCTTCTTAGAGGGGAGAGCCTAAAGGGATCCATGAAAGGATTGGGGGACAAAATTGTTGAGGAGGGGCACTTATAGATAGCTTTAAAAGAGGGGAGGGGAGAAGGTCTGAATATCTTCACAAATTAGTCCACAACTTCTCTTTTGATATCTTTCGCCCTTAAAAGGGGAGTTGTCTCTAGAAAAGAGAATGGAAATGGAGTTGACATTGGTTCTTGCTCTTTTGGGTTATGGAAATGACCAGTGTTGGAATCTCTAGCTTGAGCCATTTGACTCTACCCTCATATTTTAGATCTTATACGCAAGAGGCTCCAACTCTGGAAGGGCAAGCTTCTTTCTTATGCCGATCGCCTAGAATTGATCAAATTTTCCCTTCAATCCTTGTACATCTATTGGTCTAGTATTTTTAAGTTGCCTCAGACCACCACCAAGGGTCTTGAATCCCTTATGTGTGCCTTTCTCTAGAAAGGATCTGAAGCTTCTAGATTTCTTCACCTTATCAGCTAGGCTTCTATTTGTCTTCCCAAATTTGAGGGGGTCTTGGTCTGAGGAAAAATATAGAGGTCTAGCATCCTCAAATTGATCTAAAGCCTTGTGGCTAAGAAGAAAAGTTTTATCTTCTATAACCACTATTAATTGTGTTAAGCTTTGTACTATCTACTCGTGATACACTAGAGGAACTGAAAATTTTGAAATCCATTTTCTGTTTATTAAAAATTATTCTGTTGGATAGAAGAGCGAAAGAAAGAGGAAGTTGACATTACTCCCTCCTTTAAAAAAAAACTCCCCTCTAATTGTATAAGAGAAAAGAGAAACCTTCAAAATCCCTAAAATTCTTACAAGTCCAAGTATTATAACTGATTGTAGCCTCTGCAGAAGCTCGAGGTTGTCCCATATTGTTTATTTTTGGCGAATGTTCTTCTATATGATATTAGCTAGGTTAGAATTATGGAACTTCACATTCTGGCAGGGTAATGTGTTTACAAGCGTAGTTCGATTGACTGATCAAACACTTTTTTTGGACCAATAAAAAAATTATAAAGATTTGGGGTGGGGGGGAGGGAACAAGCAAAACACGTCCTTATCTTTACAAAGGGGGAGGCAAGGGCCAGCCAAAATGAAGGGGACAAGCCCCAACCAAAACAACACGCTAAGAAAAGGAGAAAGAATGACCACAACATGGAAACCAGGCCCAACCTGAAAGAAAGCATACACCCAGGGGAGGAGGAACCTCAAAGCAAAAGGCTCACCAAATCATAACAAGATGTCACGATAGAGAACATGATTTCATATTTCCATATTTTGGAGGGAAAATTTCTTATTACTAGGCAAGGAATAGAACTTCATAAAGGCATTTTCTTGGGGTATGGAAGGGAGCTATTGTCACGCCAACAATAGACACGAATGGAAACCAAGAGGTGCTGAAGGGGGAACATGGGAGAATGGAGGGATCGGTGGGACAGGGATGGGATTCGGGGTGAGGGAATAAAGGGGAGAGGAATGGGCGGGTCGCCATTTAGACTTAGGAGGCTGAATCTAAAGAGGTTAGTGAGGTTGGGAGTAGGTCAAGTAGGCAAATGGAGAGGGTTCGATGTGGAGATGGGGCCAGGCTAAGTGAGAGTTGGGGTGGGGGCGAAGGGTTGGGGTTAGACAGCTCATATGAATAATGACCTTATTGATGGTGAGCCGAGGTCCTTGGGCTGAACCAGTTTCAAACAAACAACAACAATAACAACACAACTCAACCCCAAGTCCCAACTGAATGAGGTTGGCTACATGGATCCAAGGGAAAAAAAAAATTTTGGGCATCCCACTTACTCATCGGCAACCCGGGTCATAGCTCTCCAAGTAACTCTATTCGATACCATACTTGGGTGAAGACTTAAACTTTTGCATGCCTCTTTTACCAACTCATCAATGGTCATTTTGGCCTGCCCCTAGCCTTTTTAGCTCCATCCATCTGCATTTGATCACTCCTTCTTATTGGGGCATCCAAAGGCCTCCTTTGTACATGCCCAAACCATCGTAACCGACATTCTCTGAGCTTATATTGAATTGGGGTGATTCCTAAATCAGTTCTAACCTGGTCATTTCTTATTCCATCTCTCAATGTTTTGCTGTACATCCATCTCAACATCCTCATCTTCGCCACATTTAACTTATTTACATTACGCTTCTTGACTGCCCAACATTCGGACCATACCATCATAGCTGGTCTTATAACAGTCCTGTAAAATTTTCCCTTAAGTTTTAGAGGAATCCGTCGATCATATAACACTCCAGACGCCCCTTTCCATTTCATCCATTTGACTTAAATTCTATGGGAAACATCATCTATCTCACTTTCCTTGTTTAAGGTAGAGCCCAAATATTTGAAGCAGTCACTTGCGGGATCTCTCCTCCCTCAATTTTCATTTCCTCGCCATCGATCCTCAATCGACTAAAGTTACACATCATATATTCCATCTTCGTTTTACTTATCTTAAGACCTCTCAATTCCAAAGTATATCTCCATAGTTCCAACTTATCGTTTATTTCTGCCACAGTTTTATCAACTAGAACAATATCTTCTGCAAAAAGCATACACCATGGGATCTCTCCCTGAATATCCCTAGTTAAATCATCCATGAGAAGAGTAAATAGGTAGGGGCTCAATGCGGATCCTTGATGTAGTCCGAGACCATATGAAGATCCCTCTTGTAGGTTCTAGATTTTTCCATAAGCTTTGCTGAACCAGTTTCAAACCTAAACCAAAATACTGCAGGGTACTCACTTAGAAGAATCCCTCATTTAGGTCAAAATAAGAGATATTTCTTGTAGAGCAAACAACAGGTCTCTAATATTTTTTATACCTCCATTGGGCGTGAGTCTTTGGGAGGTGGTTTGGTCCTCCAAATATTAGCAGCAAATTCCCACTAGTTCATTGCCTTCGAATGATCCAGTATAGAGAAGTGATCTATTGCAAATCGAAGGAGATAGAAGAGCTAGACGTAGGCCTAAAATAACCATAGAAGAAGTGGTGAGGAAGGACATGTATAGCTTAGGTTTGGAATCTTGTTTGGCTTTGAATAAAACTGATTGGAGAAATAGGTTCTAAGTAAGCCAATCCCATTTAATTGGGATGAGGCTGAGTAGTTGTTTAAGGAAGATTTCTCTCTGTTGCTGCTAATGGAAACTACTATCTTTGATAAGAGCTAAGCTGGTCTGAACAGTTTATGTTTTTTTGTTTTGGGGGTGAATAAATGTATTCATTACCAAAGAAGAAGAATATACACGGGATAGGAGGGGGAGTGGGAAGCCAAACTCAAGGGAGGTACAACCAGAAGAGAGCGAAAGGCTCAAAGAAAAGCTCAAAGAAAAGGGGAAACATCAAGTGGGGCAGAAGATGGTGGGGGAGAGGTCTCAAAAATCAACAATAATTTTGTTTCTGGTGGATTCTTTAACTGGCTGGTGGCGAAGGCAACCTAACTTTGAGTTGACATCAAAGTAGATATCTTTTTAAATCTTATCGAAAGATCGGGAGTTGAAGTCCATCAATAAAGATGACACTTCATCCAAGTATGAGAGATCATGGCTCCAAAAGTAAGCTTTGTGATGGTTCCACCTCTCCAACATCAAGTTAGAGATAAGGAGATCGACGTGGCGATCCCCGATTCTTCAAACATCAAGAAAGGCACCCTTTTCAATTATGAAAAGGTATCACCGCATCAGCACGCTTCACAGAAAGCATTAATGGATCGGAGATCCACTAGGCATAACTCTCGGTTGTGACAAGATGGAAGCTATATCCCTGACCGTTATGGTAAATTGTACAGCCGCCCGGTGAAGGCCAAAATATAGCCAAATAGATGGAAAACTAGTAAAGTGGGCCAATCAACCAATCCTATCGAAAGAGTTTTGACAAACGAGTGACTGGATGATCACCAACGGGTAGAGGACACTACATGAGCATCCTACCGTTCGGCGATCCAATACGTAAGCGTCCAACTACATCAGTTCACCGAACGTGCGGTAGGCACCAAGGATTCGCTAATCAAACAGTGGACGAATAAACCACCACCCATGATGAGTAGCTCAGCGATCAGGTCACTTGACTCAAGTCGCTCGGTCTAAGAGTCCAACAGGGTACCCTTATCAGGAAACTCCCAAAGAAGTTTATCAGGCATGGCATGTGGGTCACGAGATACGGACTAGTTCAAGTCCACAAATGACTACTAAGGGAAACCCTAAATCTACCTCTTGAAGGAAGGATATCTTGCCATATCCCCCAGGATATAGCCAATACGTAAGCTCCCATAGTTGGGGCAATCTCCATATTGACTTTCCTATTACAACTCTTGCCATGTTCAGACTCTTTCTTGCAACAGGAAGCTACCAAAGTGGGACTCTCAACCGATGGCCGCCATCTTCAACTATAAAAACCCAGGTAAACATATTTCTATGGGACTGATCTTTTTCCGTTCTAATTGGAATTATCTATTTACATAAAACTCTGACCTTAAGGGGTAAGAACTCGAAGGAAGCCCGAGCTCACTCTCTTGTGTTTGTTCCTCTTTGCAGGACTCGAAGGAAGCCTAGGATGATTTTTAGCCGCAACTCTCTTTCTTTGCCATCTCTCTTATGTAAGGCAACAGGCCTTAAGGGGTAAGAACTAAGAAGGGGTTCTATCGATTGGTCGTGGCGATCCCAGAAAAGCTTATGAAATTCAAGTATCATTTCATCGTCAGAACCGCTGTTTCACTTGTGTTCTTGTTGGTGGTCCTACTTGTGCCCAAATTCGTATTGTGATCATTTACTTTTGGCCTCTCTTCCTCTCTACAGCCACGTTTATCGCTTCCGATGTCATCTTTGGTTGGTTATCTTTGATGGGACCTGAAGATTCCAAGGAGAAAAGTAGGAGAAGGGATCTTAGATGACGTTGCCGGACAACCGGATCAGGTGGAGGAAGCAGAAGAGGAGAGTCAAAAGACCCCGAAATCTGAGAAATCTGAGAGTAAAGAAATGGGTTTCGAATCTCAAGTTTCAGATGAGTAGAATCAAACCCTATTTATCTTTCCATTCTTTCTATCCTTCTCTGTAACTCTCTCTCTTTCTTTCCACGCCGATCATACTGTTCTCTCCTCCTTGTATGGTTCAAGAGCATGGCTGTCCCTGTTTAACAACAAACCTTCATTTGGTATGGATCTACTCAGTGATTCATCACGATAGTTGAAGGGCTGGTTCGTCGGTTGTTACATGGATTTCTCAGCCAAAGAATTAAATTGGATGTGAAATAGAAGCATGGCCGTGATGGCAAACAAGTTGAAGAAAAAAATAAATTGGGTCTTTTCTTTCCAAAGGGTGGTCTGTTGAGCTCTAATTCGCTGTAGGGGGGAAAAGAATTACAGGTATGACGTCATCCTTCTATTTTTTCTTGGCATGTCATGTTGATTATCCTGGGTATGATTATTTTAAGCATGATCGTGATGGAAAAATGTTGGAAGCAGTTGTATTTGCATTACTCAGGTTTAAACACACAACTGATTTAGATTTTGGCAGTAAGTGCTTAAGCCTTAGAAACATGTTATTTTGCATATTTTATTGTATCCAGATTTCCTCAGGATTTTGTGATCACTTTGGTCTTTATCATGATTGAAGTGGTGCACATGCCTCCAAATTTCCTCGTGATGCTTCCAAATGTCAAATTGTAAGTGATACAGAGATGAAATTGACATTTTGAAATGTCAGAATATAATTGCTTAAAATAGGAACAGAACACTTAAATTTTATAATTTTGAATTGAGTCATAAAATCTTATTCCTATATCTATTGCACCTGGTGGTCTGTTACTAGTTTGTATTGCCATGTCTTCTAAATTGCTCCAAATTTAGAAAAAGAATGTACAGAAGGATACACGTGATATACTTGCGATTTCAAATGTAAAAAGTTGACTGTAGCATCCAATTATCCAAAGGTTGTTATTTTCTGGCATCTTGATTTTATAATTCAATTTAGTATCCATTTTCCCCCAAGGATGCATTGTGAAACGGCAGTTTGTTGATTGACTTCACTAATGATTTAAGCTTTTGATCATTGGGCTGCAGTTCGATAAAATGATAGCTTTTGTTCCTTCCTTATCTGGAGAAAGATAAAGAGAAGACCTTCTATTGACTTGAGAAGTTTAACAATTCTGCTCATATAGAAAATTCGAAGTAAATGTGTATACAAATTACCACTAGGTGCTCTAGCCAAAATGAATTCTATTTCATCTATTACCTTCTTCATTACTATGTTCTCATTTGCTGGAATGCCTTTGTTAGCCGTCTTTCTTAGAAAATACTATTTATTCTTCACTTCTTTGGTTGTGGGGCTTACTTCATAGCCCTTATCCATGAATCCAACATCATTTTTTTGGTTGCCTTAACTAATGCAGCCTGATGAGTGTTTGCTAACCGCGAGAGTTCTTTTTCAGTACCTTTCTCAAGACTCTGTAGCCAGGCTTTCCATGAGGAGATTGCATATTCCTGTGTATGATTCTATGACTTGGTATACGCTAGATCTTTTGTGGAGTGTTTTTCAGATTTTTAATGTCTAGGATTGTTAAACCAATATTTATCCATGGAAAGACTTCTGTGGTTCCAGAATGTAGACTACTATAGCTTTATTTGCGTAGACACCCCCAGCCACCGTGCTTTTCTTTAAACACATAAGAAGCATGCTTGAGATGCAATTTAGTAAGGTCAGAGAAACTCTCAGGGCAAGGATTGCCAAGTGTTCTTATCGTTAGTAAAACAACCACTCTCATAAGTTGGCCATTTTCTGAAATATATATTTGTAACTTTCTATTGATGGATATCTTTCTATTAAAAAGGAGATTTTTTTTAGCATTTGGGTGAGATTTTTTTATTACAGATTGACATTCATTCTATTTTGCTACTGGAGTGATATTTTGTTCTGTTTTGCAAATCCTAATTCTGTCTATTCTGCTTACTGTTTTTTTTTTTTTGGGGGTGGTTCCTTTTCCTTTCTAAGATGCTGTTGTTTGAAGTTTTTCGTACATAAAATTTATAATTGCACTGTGTCATGGTATATCAGGAATATATGGTCTCAAGTAAGTCAGATATTCATGATGTTACAAAGCATGCAGATGAGCTGTCATTGAATGAGCTCCTTGATGGCAGTTATGAATGTTCTAATATGCCAAGACATAGGGAACGGAAACCCGATATTTCTTATAGCCAAAGAAAGATCAACTCAAGATTGGCTTATGGAACAGTAACATCAAGCATTTGTGCAATCTCCTTTTCTTTGGACTTTACATACTTGTAATTCAAACAACCCTTTCTTGATCAAACATTTTATTCACCTTAAAAGATAAAAAAAAATAGTCTGATTTTGATTTTTGTGTACAGGTTATTATTAGTTCTCTCAATTGCTTAATATAGCTTACGAGTGAAATGAGGTATTATCAAGTTGAACATGTGGTTGAAGGAGACACTTGCATTAGTAGTTGTGAGACTAGAGATGTTTGGAGCATAGTTTTTAAGGCACTGTTAAGGCGTCGCCTTACTAGCGCCTTGGCGCTGATGCAGTCTAGAGATGGTAAGGCAGTGCTCCACCTTATGTGAAGTGGCGTCTTATGAGGGTTTTTTTTAACACATTTTAAAATTACTTGATGAAGATTCCAAATATAGATTTTTTATTGGTAGGTGTATGGTTTTGTTAACACTTGAGATGTATGGGATCAACTTTACTCTACCAAAAAACCAAAACAAACAAATAAAAAACATGATTCACAAACAGGGTTTAGATTTTGTCAAGGGTTTTAAGAAAGGGCTTTGAGAAGAAATCAAGGAATAAAGAAGAACCGCTGATCCAGGCGACCATTTTGCTATGGCAGCAGTGAGCTTACTTCGGCAGTGGTGAGTTTCATTCTTCTTTGACAGGAGTAGAAATATAGTGGATGACCTTAGGGCTTAGGCACTCATTTTGGCATCATAGAGTTAAATATAATAAATATTTGTATTTTTTATGTCTTTTTTTCTTTATATTTATAATTTAGTTTCATAATTATGTATTTATATTATATGTTAATATGATGATTGATGATTGATGATTGATGATTGATGATTGATGATTAATGATTGATGATTGATGAAGATGAACTTACTTTATTCACTTTATTGATTTGTTTTCTTGATGAATATCTTACATTGGTATGAATATGAACTTTTAATATTTATTTAACATATGAGTAATAGGATTCAACTAGGATTTGAGCCAAATAGATTGGTTTTATAAAAAAAATTACACAGGAACGCTTTAGGTTGATAAGGCGATGCTTTATGCCCGCCTTATGGCTAAGGCACTCGAAGACCCTCAAACGCCTCCGTCGCCTTACTGCCTTAAAAACTATGGTTTGGAGACTTTAGTGCTACACTCTTCAGTTGTCAATAAGGACCCAAAGATTTCCTAGTTGTCTTGTGCTACACTCCACACATTATGCAACATTTTTGGAAGGGCACCCTACTGAGATATATGCTTGATGTAACCAATAGCTGAGAGACGGGGACAGGGTCCAATGCTGGGAGCTGTTGGCCTGAAACTCTTAAGATAAGAAGAGCTTGTGTTGATTGATTTGGATGTATTAGCAGGGGAACTAGGGTTGAAAGGTACCACCCTACTGCTTGCACCAGGTAATGATGCTTGTGCGGATTGATTAGATGCCACTCTGTCATGAGAGTTGTTTGTTTGTGTTGAACGAGAAGCAAGGCCATCCAAACGGACCATTTAAAGAGTGATCCTTTGGTACTTTTCCACCTTGCATTGAAATTGATTTTCCTTTTTTTTTTTTTTGGAAAATTACGCCCCCTCCCCTGTAGTTTGCCGAAATTACACGTAGATCCAAGGGTTTGAACAAATTATGCCCCCCTCCCCTATAGTTTCTAAGATTCTTACAATTAGATCCAATCCGTTGGTCACTGTGAAATTGGGATCGTTAGTTGCTGACGTCCACTAATATGATACCTCCAAATGCCTAAAATGCCCTTATATACACTTGAACTTACCTATATACCCTTCCGTTAAAACAAACAAAAGGGGCCTTTCAACCTACTTCATTCTTTTGTACCAAAAATAAATAAATAAATAAACCTACTTCATTCTTCTTCAACCTGCTGCTTTATTTTTCAGCTAACTTAGAACATCGAAGTTGAGAAGATCAGAGAAGATAGTAGAGAGCACCGTAGAGTATGGCAGAGAGCACCGAAGCCTCGGCATGGAGCAGCTCCACGCTTCGTGAAGTCCTTGCACTGCAACCTCCAAACCCTAATCTACTCCTCCTTCAACTTCATCTTCTTCTATGGTCTCAGAGCTCAACCCAACCTCAAACCAAATCTACTCCAAAACCAACTTCTGGGTTTCTCAAGCAACAACTATTTTCCAATAATGGAGCCATTTTGATCGCCCTGTGTATGGATGAAGGTTAACTTAAATTCTGATTTTCACTTTCGCCTTCTTCCATGGTTTCAAACCAATTGGTTTCTTCGGTGTCTTACAATTTTGGGGTTTCATTAAGATGCCTTCAAGCCCCCTTCAATCACAGTTTAACCTTTCATGGGCAGTATTCTGAAATTTCTTGAATTTCTGAGGTTTAACTCAATTTTTTTCAGACCTAAGGTATCTATATTCTGTCTACCTTTTTCAATCTGTTATTGAGGTTTGATCTCAGATTAACAGAGCTTATTTTGAGTGTCATTAGAGTCTCAATTGCTGTGTGGATATTGGTAGTATACTTGTTACTCAGTTGCTGGATTTTACCCTAGCCGATTGGTTGATACTTAAGTAATTAGCTCTACTGTTTTGGGGATTATCACTGTACTGTTATCAGTCCTAGCAGCAGGGTGTTTAGAGTTTATTTGGGGTTGGGTGTTGCCAAAATACTTGTGGTGCGAAGCCCAAGTGTTTTTCTTTGTTATTATTCTTCTTCCTCCATCTTCTTCTCCATTAACCAAACAAGTGTTCCTTTGAATTTTCTGCAGATCCTATTCTGATCTGGGATTCATATGCAAGGGTTTTTTTAATATGAATTACAGCAGAGAAGATAGCAGAGGCTGCCATGATTTGCAGAGCTCTCTAACCCATCTTCTCCAACAGTTTTGTGAGGGATTTGAGTGTTTTGGTATATGAGTATAAAAGGGTATAATGGTCATATCATATTAAGACCCTTTTCTACTAAAGGGTAATACAGTCTTTTGCTGTTTAAAACTAACAACATACTCACACCGTCAATCCCAAGGGAGGGCGTAATTCGTTCAAATCTTTGGATCCACATGTAATTTTGGCAAACTATAGGGGAGGGGGCATAATTTTCCTTTTTTTTAAAGGGTAGACTTTCTAAGTTTGATTGGCACCTTCTTTAACAAACTCAAAGCATAAATCTAATCATCACCTATAAATGAAATTCAGATTTTTTTTTTATCGGTGTAGGGGTTTAAAAGATGGAGCTAAATAACTAGATTGGAAAACATTGCTTCCTAGTTCTTATTGAAGTACTGAATTACTGCAACGATGGGATTCCTCATTGAAATCATTATATACATATATATATATATATATATATGATTGATAATTGATAATTGATAATATCCGAACCTTAATTAATTGAATGAGAAGTTACATATCTACGATGGGATTCCTTAGTGAAATCAAAATGTTGTAATAAATATTCATCAATTATGTATGTGGAAAATTCTTATATGTGGTCTTTTAGCTAAAATTCTTATGGTGAGTTCACACTTCACTTCCTATCTATAGGCCAGTTTTCACTTTGCCCAATGATTGATTTAGTTTTTATAGCCAGCAAGAAAGCCGGAGCACTATTATTATCAATTAAACCCCTGCACACTCTGAGTAAATCGGTCCTTAGTCCTTCATAGGGAAGATAAGTTCGCAAGGTTTAGTCTCATCTATTCCCCAACATCAACTGTCACATAAGATTGTTCCTTTAATGGATTTGATCGTGCCATTACAAGTTTTTTTTTTTTTGGATAAATAAAAATCTATAAACCCAAAGAGAAAAAAATACAATAGGGAAAGGGGGCACAAGGCCAAACAAAGGGGAATCACCCAGCCAAAAAAATGGGAACTACATCTACTGGATACAATTCCTCAAGGGGAAGGAGAATGACTGAAGGGAGGTTTTAGGAGGTACAATAAGTTTGTTCCTAGGGGAGTCAGGAATCGAGCGGTGCGGGAGAGCTGCAATTTTGGTGGAGACATCGAAGATGATGGCCTTCCAAATCCTTTTGAAAGAGCGAGAGTTGAACATCCATCGACGAAGATTCCTCTCCAACTAAAGGTGGTGCCACAAAAAGCAAGCTTTCCAACAGTATCACAAATGGAGGGGCCGTGAAAGGTCATGTCAATCCATAGCCATTCCCTGCTCAGAGCAGGTACCATTACAGTTTAGTATACATTAATGGGATAAGTCCTATAGGATATGTTCGTACATTTATA
>JAJSZK010000419.1:0-14094 GCA_022985045.1 Macadamia tetraphylla | reverse complement strand
CACCCGCCTTTTGATCGATCAATAAGAGGAACATAATGCCTCGAACCCTATTTTGGTAGTTGAGATCTTTGATATATGGGGCATCAATTTCATGGGACCATTCCCTAATTCCTTTTGGAATTTGTACATACTTCTGGCTGTTGATTACGTTTCTAAATAGATAGAGGCCATACTTTGTAAATCTAATGACCACAAAGTGGTGGTCTAGTTTCTCAAAGAGAATATTTTTTCTGCTTTGGTGCACCACATACAATAATTAGTGATAGGGGTACTCATTTTTGTAATTGGCCTTTTGAGGCCTTAATTTTAAAGGTATGGGATCATTCATAAGTTATCTAACCTTTATCACCCCCAAACTAGTGGCCAAGTGGAGGTGTCTAATAGGCGATCAAATAAATCTTGAAGAAAACATTAATCCCAACTAAAAGGGATTGGTCTCTTAGGCTCATTGATGCCTTGTGGGCCCATCGGACTGCATTAAAGACCAACCTTGGTCAGTCTCCCTACCGTTTGGTGTATGGAAAAGTTTATCACTTGCTAGTTGAGTTGGAGCATTAGGCCTTTTGGGCCATCAAGAAGCTCAACTTTGATTTGTCTAATGCAGGAATTCATCATAGACTCTAACTATTTGAGTTAGAGAAACTTAGGAATGATGCCTATGAAAGTTTTAGGATTAACAAAGAAAATACCAAAGCTTTCCATGATAAGCACATTCTATGCAAATCTTTTGCAATTGGTGATAAGGTCTTATTGTACAACCCTCGATTGCATCTTTTCCCTGGTAAGCTTAGATCCCTATGGGATGGCCCATTTATTGTCCATAATGTATATCCTCATGGGGCTATGAAGATTTTGAATCCAAGAATAGGGTAATTTGGAAAGTTAATGGTCGCTTTTGAAACCGTTCTCGTGTTTCCTATCTATGGTAGTGAAGAGGTCATGGATCTCCATGAACCTCTTTACACGATGATTAACTTTTAATCGGTATGACCCCTTGTATTGTCTTCGTTTTAATTCTTTCCATGCATTAAGGACATTGCATGACTTAAGTGTGGGGGAGGGAAACCAGTTTTTACTTTTTCCACTTTGTTTCTTTTTTTTTTTTTTTTTTTTTGAGCTTGGTAGAGTATAAAGTCCTAATTTGGATTTTGGCTAATGATCATATCATTTAGTTGCTTGATGTATGAAAATAAGTGTTTTGATTAAGGTACCCATTTTGAATGTATAAAAACCCTGTTGAAAAGAAAGAAACAAACTTGTGTCTTGAGATGAGACTTTCTTTTGAAAAATAAGAGACCCTGTTTTATGGTGTTAGACCATATGTAAGTCTGTGGGTTCGTTGTACTTTTGATTTAGAGTTGAGACCTTCTTTTTAATTTAGCATGAGTTGACATATGCACAATTTTAAATGAAATGTGAAATGTGGTATAAAGAAGAATAAGAGTTGATTCCCCTGGAACTAGATAGGTCATTGTGCCTCAGGAAGCGTGGTGTTTTGATCGAAATTCCTTGGGAGGAAACTTCTGAAGGAACTCTAGCATCACTGTCTTTGTGGGCATATACAAAAAGTGAAGTTACATAGTAACTTGGGTGTCTGGTGTTTGCTTCACCATGTCATTCAGGTCAAAAGTAGTGGAGTAGAATAGAGTTTATTAAGCAAAAAAAGGAGAAAAAAATGTGCAAATGTCATTAATGCTTGGTAATGGGGGCTGGTGGGGTCCAGAGTTCTTTCTCTAACAAAAGTGTCAAATGAATTGCATATGCTGAAATGTAAGGGGGCTTCATGCTCCTGAAAAACAAAGAGGGGTTAAGTATTTGATAGAAAAAAAAAAAAAATATAAAGTTGGGGATTCTTTTTGAAACAAAGGTGAATGAAGAGGATATAAATAAAGTGTTTAGTACTTTAAAAGGGGAATGGAAATATCTGCATAATTGTAGAGTAAGGGAAGCCACTTGAATTTGGGTGGGTTGGGATGAGACTGTTTTTGAAGTGAGCTGTGAGATATGTACATCCCAACTAATACATATGAAATTAAAATTAAAGGAACTTCTTTGGAGTTTATGTGTATCAGATATGCCTCAAAGAAAGGTGGAGGAAAGGAGAGAATTATGGAGGGATGTTGTGTAATTGTCTCAAGGAATGTCGGTTCCTTGGGTTGCATTAGATGATTTCAATGTGGTCGAGGTTAACATGAAAAGAAAGGGGAAGGAAATTGACAATTTCCCTGTTGAAGAGTTTAATATCTGTATCTTTGATGCTGACCTGTTGATCTAAAATGGAAGGGTAATTTATTTACTTGGACTAATGGGAAAAGGGGGTTGGATTGAGTGAGCTATAAACTGGATAGGGTGCTTTATAATAATGAATGTGTTGATAAATTTAAATATTCTGAGGCCGCATTCTTGAATCTAGGAATCTCAGATCATTGTCCTATTCTTTTGAATATTTTGGAGGAGAAGCATTTTGGACCAAAACCTTTTAGGTTTTTTGAGACTTGGACAAAACATGAGGAGTTCAAGGATATAGTCAAAAGGGGTTGGGAGCTGCCAATTAAGAATTATTCAAATCCTTGACTTGCTTTTGCTGCTAGGCAGAGGAATGTTAAGAAGAACCAAAAGGGGTGGAAGAAGGAGCATTTTGATGATGTATTCAAGGTTGAAAAGGAGGCTAAAGCCGTCGACATACAAGATAAATTGTCTTCCAATAATGGTGATGATAATCTGGTTTGTCAAGAAAAGGAGGCTAAAAAGAAATTATGGGAGGCTTTGAAGAGGGAGGAGAGTTTTCTCAAGGAAAAGTCAAGAGTGAAGTGGTTGCAGCTAGGAGATGGAACTAACTTTTTTTTTTAATAAAGTAATGAGGGGAAGATAGTATAGAAATAACATTCTAGAAATTAAAGGAAGCAATGGGGCTGTTGTGGATGAACCTAGTCTTATAATGAATGAGGCTATTGAATTTTATAAAAACCCTGTTTGAAATGAGAGGAGGATATGGGATTCGCCTAGTGACATCCTTTGTGTGGTACCCTTTCCATGGACCAGCAAGAGATGTTAAAAAAAACCTTTTCTAATGAATAGATCATGAAGGTTGTGTCTTCTATGAAGAGCACAAAGGCCCCTGGACCGGATGGGTTTGGGGCTAGTTTCTTCAAACACGCATGTAAATATTCTAATTTCCTATTGCTGTTCTGAAGATAGACTTACATTCATGAATTGGATAAAGACATGTGTCACTACTCCAACATTCTTAATGCTTGTAAACAGAAGTCCAGTAGGATATTTCATGGGGGAAAGGGTTAGGCAAGGGGATACTCTGTCACCTTACTTGTTCACCATGGCAACGGAAAGGTTCATTGGAGTTATGAGGAAGTTAGTAGTGGATGGGAAGATCACTCTTCTTTATAGGTGCAAGCAGTGAAAGCTGTCCCATCTTATCTTTGAGATGATCTTATGATGTTTGTAAAGGCTTTAGTGACTCTGTCATAGCTAATTTGGTTGCTCTAGAAGAGTTTGCATCCTTTTATGGGTTGCATCTCAATAGGGCTAAGTCCTCTATTATTTTAAGGGCCTTACTCAAAGTAGCAGATGCAACTTGTGGTATTAACGGGTTTTAAGGACACCAAGCTACCAATCAAGTGTTTTGGGGTTCGTCTTATTACGAAAGCTTACCGATGGTGCGCAACCCTATCTCGGATCTGATCAAGAAAAAGCTTAAAGGATGGAAGGCAAGGTTTCTCTCATACTGGAAAATTGTAGTTGATTTTCTCAGTTCAAAAAGGATGCTAAATATATTGGTCAGGTATTTTTGCATTACCAAGTAGTCTTATAGCAAAGTTGAGTCAATTTTTAAAATTTTTATGGTCTGCCCCTCTTTAAAAAAGAAGACACATTTTATTTCCTAGGATGCTGTATGTAAACCTAAGAAGGAGGGGGATATAGGGATGAAAAGAGTGAAAGACATGAATGTCGCTAGAATTATGAAGCATTTATGGTGGATTGCTTCTAGTATGAAGAGCATATGGGTGGACTGGATTTACAAGAGGTACTTGAAGAAGGAGACAATTTGGACTGTGAAGGCTACTAGTGAAGCTTCTTGGGTGTGGAGGAAGATTCTGAAATATAGGGACAAGGTAGAAGGTGTTATTATGCATATGGTAGGCAATGGAAGAGCCACTATGGTATGGCTGGGTTCTTGGCATCCAAAGGGTATCCTTATTAAGAGATTTGGGGAAAGAATAAGATATGATTCTAGTTTGTCACATCTTTCTATAGTTGATGAAATCCTAAGGAATGGGCAATGGTAGCCTACTCCAGCTACAACTCTAGATCTTATTTAAGCTTGGGGATGTCTTCAAACTATCCCTAGATTTCACTATGGTGAGTAGGACTTGGTGGTTTGGAAAGGATATCCTACATGTGTGTTTACTACTAAATCAGCATGAGAGATGATAGAGCAGAGGAAGGAAAGGAAGGTGGAGTGGAAGAAATCAGTGTGGTTTGAAGGCAACATACATTGGCATTCATTTACAACTGGGAGATGTTTAGTTGAGGCTTTACCAACAAAGATAAACTCATCAAGAGGAGGATGAACATTAGTCCCTAGTGCATTTTTTGTTGGGCAGAAATGGAAAGTAGGAACTATTTTTTTTTTTGAATGTCAATATACTAATGCTATATGGGAGAAGGTTGCCCTACTATGCTTTCAGAATGGGAAGAAATCTAATAGTGTCATGGAAGTTGCATTGTGGGTAAAAAATGAATTTTATAATAAAGATCCACTCAAAGTAGTTGGAAAGTTAGCTTTCTGTGCCATAGTACAACACATATGGCAGGAAAGAAACTTTAGGATCTTCAAATAAAAAATCTGAACTACTCTATAGATTATGGAAGCCATAATTTCAGAAGTAAAAGTGAAATGTTTAACTATGAGTTTTATGGCTGAACGCAACCCTAGAAATTAGTTTTTAGTAACAAGTTGAGGAATCAAAGTCACTTGGTAAACAGTGATTCCTATATCTTGTTGCTAGTTCCAGCCACCTGAGAGAATGATAGCATTGCATTGTGATGGGCCCTTATACAAGATAGAGCATCCTATGGAGGGCTGATTTAAGATAGAATGGGGAAACCCATTGTGTAGCTTATGTGGGAATAGGAGATGTTACAAGTATATTGTGGCTAGAATTAAAGGCTATTCTCAGATGGATAAGTATTTATGTGGGAAGGAATATCATGGAGGTTTCAATTAGATCAGATTTGAAGCTGGCCATTGATATGTTAAATGGTGTAGTAGAAGGTCCATGGCAAACCAGAGTCATTAGAAGTGAGATACTAAATATCTCAAAATCTCTTGAAAGAAAGGAATTCAAGCATGTTTGGAGGGAGACAAATAAACTAGCTGATTTTTTTGCCTCTTATGCAACTAGTCAGAGGGAGACTATTATTCAGGCTAAAGATTTTCCAGACAAGTTGAATAGTTTAGTTAGAGAAGATTCTGAATTTAAGATTTATTACAGATTGTAATGTTCCTTTTGAGTTCCATGTGTAATGTTGGGCCTGTCCTGCTTGGTATCAAGGAGTCTTTTTTCCTTTCTTTAGGTCTGTCCATGAAGGAAATTAAGACTTCCTTACTTCGTTTATTCTGTTTTTTCTTAAATACATTCACATCACTTATCAAAAAAAAAAAAAACAGAAATCAAAAAAGCCTAAGACCCAAAAGCCTAAACCCTAAACCCTAAACCCTGAACCCTAAACTCTAAACTCTAAATCCTAAACTGTAAGCACAAAATCCTAAACCCTAAATGTTATAACCATTCCCTAAACCCTAACCCCTAAACCTAAAACACAAAACCTTAAACCCCCAACCCTAAACCTTAATGCCTAAAGCCTCTACCCTAAACCCTAAACCCTAAATCCTAAACCCTAAACCCTAAATCTTAAACACTAATCCCTATACCCTAAAAGTTAAATCCTGAAACCTAAACCAAAAAATGGCAGTCGAAGTCCAATTATCACCATTGTATTCTAAGTAACTCAAACTTATGTCTTTGGCTCTGATACCAGTAGTTAGTCTAACGATATTTTTTCTAATACCAAATTTATTTTAATTTGTTAAGAAAGTCAGTTGATTAGCTAGAGAGTCATGTTGAAATAATGACAGACTAAGTCAAATAATCTATAGTGTTTGCTAAGTAACTCGAACTTATGGCTTAGCCTCTGACATAAATTTACAACAAGACAATGATTGTTAAATTGTAATAATCTCTAATGTTTGCAAAGTAACTCAAACTTATTGCTTTGGCTTAGCTACAAATTGTTATCCTTACCATTTTTTCTCTGATACTAAATGTAATTTAATTTGTTAAGCAAGTCAATTGATTTGTCATAGAGTCACGACGTGAAAATGACAGTCTAATTTCAATAATCTCCAGTGTTTTCTAAGTAACATAAACTTATAGCTTTGGCTCTGATAATAATCATTAGTCGGCCTTTGCTAAGATACGAATATATTTTAATTTATTAAGCAAGTCAGGTGATTAGTCATAGATTTACGATGAGACAATGATAGTTAGTGTCAGAGGCTAAAGTTACGATGAGGCAATAATCGTTAAAGTCTACTAATCTCTAGTGTTTACAAAGTAACTTAAACTGATTACTTTGGCTTAGACACCAACTGTTAGCCTTACGTTTTTTTTCTTTGATACCAAATGTACTTTAATTTGTTAAGTAAGTCAGTTGATTTGTCATAGAGTCACGATGAGAAAATGAAAGTCTAATTCCAATAATCTCCAGTGTTTACTAAGTAACTCAAACTTATGGCGTTGGCTCTGATACCAATTGTTAGTCTTTCAATTTTTTCTTTGATACTAGTTGTACTTTAATTTGTTAAGCAAGTCAGTTGAATTATCATAGTCACGATGAGAAAATGATAGTCTAATTTGAATAGCCTCTAGTGTTAGCTAAGTAACTCAAACTTATGGCTTTGGCTCTGATAATAATTGTTAGTCGGCATTTGCTGAGATACAAAATATACTTTAAATTTGTTAAGCAAGTTAGGTGATTAGTTATAAAATCATGACAAAACAATGATAGTTTAAGTCAAATAATCTTTAGTGTTTGCTTAATAATTTAAAATTATGGCTTTGGCTCTGATACCAATTGTCACTCTTTCGATTTTTTTCTCTGATGCCAAATGTATTTTAATTTTTTGAGTAAGTCAGCTGACCATTCATACAGTCACGACGAGAAAATGAAAGTCTAATTCAAATAATCATCAGTTTTAGCTAAGTAACTCAAACATATGGCTTTGTCTCTGATACTAATTGTTAGTCAGCGTTTGCTCAGATAAGAAATATGTTTTTAATTTGTTAAGCAAGTTTCTTGATCAGTTATAGAGTTACTACGAGACAATGATCGTTTAAGTCTAATAATATCTAGTGTTTGCAAAGTAACTCAAACTTAAGGCTTTCGCTTTGATACAAATTATTAGTCTTACGATTTTTTCTCTATTATAAAATGTACTTTAATTTGTTAAGTAAGTCAGCTGATTTGTCATAGTGTCAGGATGAGACAATGACTGTTTACGTCCAATGGTCTCCAATGTTTGCTAAGTAACTCAAACGTATGGATTTTAAACTGATACCAATTGTAGTCTTACGATTTTTACTCTGATATCAAATGTACTTTAATTTGTTAAGCAAGTCAGTTGATTTGTCATAGAGTCATAACGAGAAAATGACAGTCTAATTCCAATAATCTCAAGTGTTTGCCAAATAACTCAAACATATAGTTTTGACTCTAATACTAATTGTTAGTCGGCATTTTCTTAGATACGAAATATATTTTAATTTGTTACGCAAGTCAATTGATTAGTCATAAAGTTACGACAAGACAATGATCGTTAAATTGTAATAATCTCGTGTTTGTGAAGTAACTCGAACTTATTACTTTGTCTTAGCTACTAGTTGTTAGTCTTATAATTTTTTTTTTATACTAAATGTAATTTAATTTGTTAAGCAAGTCAGTGATTTTGCTTAGAGTCACGACAAAAAAATGACAGTCTAATTGTAAGAATCTCCTGTGTTTTCTCAGTAACTCAAACTTATAGCTTTGGCTTTGATAATAATTATTAGTCGGCGTTTGCTCAGATATGAAATATATATTAATTTGTTAAGCAAGTAAGGTGATTAGTTATAGAGTCATGACAAGACAGTGATAGTTTAGGTCTAATAATCTTTAGTGTTTACAAAGTAACTCAAACTTATGGGTTTGGCTCTGATACCAATTTCTAGTCTTTCAATTTTTTCTTCGATACCAAATGTACTTTAATTTTTATGCTAGCAGTTGATTAGTTAGTCACAATAAGAAAATGACAGTTTAATTCCAAAAATCTTCAGTATTCGCTATGTAACTCGAACTTGTGGCATTGGCTTTGATACTAATTGTTAGTCGGCGTTTGCTCAGATACGAAATATACTTTAATCTTTTAAGCAAGTCAGTTGATTAATCATAGAGTTACGACGAGAAAATGATCTTTTTAGTCTAATAATATCTTGTCTTTGCAAAGTAGCTGAAACTTAAGGCTTTGGCTTCGATACCAATGGTTAGTTTTATGATTATTTCTCTAATACCAAATATATTTTAATTTGTTAATTAGGTCAATTGATTTGATTAGAGTCATGATGAGAAAATGATAGTCTAATTTTAGTAATCTCTAGTGTTTTCTAAGTAACTCAAACTTATGGCTTGGGCTGTAATAATAATTATTAGTAAGAGTTTGCTCAAATACGAAATATACATTAATTTGTTAAGTAATTCAGGTGATTAGTTATAGATTCACGACGAGACAATGATACTTTAAGTCTAATAATCTTTAGTATTTGCAAAGTAACTCAAACTTATGGCCTTGGGTCTGATACCATTTGTTAGTCTTTCGATTTTTTGGCTGATACCAAATATACTTTAATTTGTTAAGCTAGCAGTTGATTAGTCATAGAGTCACGATGAGAAAATGATAGTGTAATTTCAATAATCTCTACTGTTTTGCTAAGTAACTCGAACTTATGGTTTTAGCTTTGATACCAAATTTGGTCTCACACTTTTTTCTCTGATTCTAATTGTACTTTAATTTGATAAGGAAGTCAGTTGATTATTCATAGAGTCACGACAAAAAAATGGCAATCTAATTCCAATAATCTCCAGTGTTTGCTAAGTAACTCAAACATATGGTTTTGGCTCTGATAATATTTGTTAGTCCGCATTTGCTCCGATACGAAATATACTTTAATTTGTAAAGCAAGTCAGGTGATTAGTCATAAAGTCACGACAAAACAATGGTAGTTTAAGTCAAATAATATTTAGTGTTCACAAAATAACTCAAACTATTGTCTTTGACTCTGATACCATTTGGTATTCCTACGATTTTTTCTCTGATACTAAATAAACTTTCATTTGTTAAGTAAGTCAGTAGATTAGTCATAAAGTCACAACGAGACAATGATAGTCTAATTCCTATAATCTCTATTGTTTGCTAAGTAACTCAAACTTATGGCTTTGGCATTGATACCAATTGTCAAAGTTTTCATGCTCACCAGGTCTCAAGTTGGAACCTCCTTACTGTTACCTACTTCCCTCCGTAGTTATCATAAAAAAAAAAAAAAAAACAAGATACCAATGATCAATCCCACGAATTTTTTTCTTATACCAAATGTATTTTAATTTGTTAAACAAGTCAGCTTATTAGTCATAGAGTCACGATGAGAGAATGACTATTTAAGTCCAATAGTCTCTAGTGTTTGCTAAGTAACTCAAACATTTGGATTTTGCATTGATACCAATTATTATTCTTATGATTTTTGCTCTAATACTAAATAAACTTTAATTTGTCAAGCAATTTATTTGATTTGTCATAGAGTCTCAACGAGAAATGGTCGTTTAAGTCTAATAATATCTAGCGTTTGTAAAGTTACTCAAACTTAAGGCTTTGGCTTTTATACCAATGGTTAGTCTTACGATTAATTCTCTGATACCCAATGTACTTTAATTTGTTTAATAAGTCAGTTGATTTGTCACAGAGTCATTACGAGAAAATGACAGTCTAAATCCAATAATCTCCAGTGCTTGCCAAGTAACTCAAACATATGGGTTTGACTTTGATACTAATTGTTAGTTGGTGTTTGCTCAGATACGAAATGTACTTTAATTTGTTAAGCAACTCAGTTGATTAGTCATAAATTTACGACGAGATAATGATCGTTAAAGTCTAATAATCTCTAGTGTTTGTAAAATAACTCAAACTTATTACTTTGGTTTAGCTGCCAATTGTTAGTTTTATGATTTTTTCTCCGATATCAAGTGTACTTTAATTTTTTAAGCTAGCAGTTGATTTGTCATAGAGTCACAATGAGAAAATGAGTCTATTTTTAATAATCTCCAATGTTCCCTAAATAACTCAAACTTATGGCTTTGGCTTTGATACTAATTGTTGTTAGTCTTACGATTTTTTCTCTGATACGAATTATACTTTAATTTGTTAAGGAAGTCATTTGATTAGTCATAGAGTCTCAACAAAAAAATGATAGTCTAATTCCAATAACCTCCGGTGTTTGCTAAGTAACTCAAACATATGGCATTGGCTCTGATACTAGTCAGTCAGCGTTCGCTATATACGAAATATACTTTGATTTGTTAAGCAATTCAATTGATTAGTCATAGATTTATTACGAGACAATGATCATTTAAGTCTAATAATATCTAGTGTTTGCAAAATAACTCAAACTCAACGCTTTGGCTTTGATACCAATGGTTAGTCTTACAATTATTTCTCTGATATCAAATGTACTTTAATTTATAAAGCAAGTCAATTGATTAGTCATAGTGTTACAATGAGACAACAATCGTTTAAGTCTAATAATATCTATTGTTTGCAAAGTAATTCAAACTTAAGACTTTTGCTTTGATACCAATGGTTAGTCATATGATTATTTCTCTGATAGTTAATGTACTTTAATTTACTAAGTAAGTCAGTTGATTTGTCATAGAGTCACGACGAGAAAATGACAGTTTAATTCCAGTAATCTCTAGTGTTTACCAAGTAACTCAAACTTATGACTTTGGCTCTGATGCCGAGTGATCCTTTGGAGCCAAATCGGTGGATATAGAGAAGATTTTTAAAGTGGTAGAATGTACAAAAGCCCAGGAGCTCATCTGTGCTGGGTTACAGTTGAAGAATGAAGTTGATTCATGGTGGAAGGCTTCTAAGCCTATCTTGGTGGCAACCCACCCAGAACCGATATGGGAGCAATTCAAAGAATTGTTCTTATCAAATTATTACTCCACCAGCTTTAGAGATAAGAAGGAAACAGAATTCTCAGCCTTAACTTAGGGAAACAAGTCTGTCCTTAAGTACCAACAACAATTTGAGTACTTGTTCTATTTTGCTCCTCCTCACATGAAGACAGCAGAGGAGAAGGCAAAGAAATTTTTAAAGGGGTTGAAGGTATCTATTGGGACAATATTAGGGACTATGGACTTGACTAATTATGCCCAGATTGTCCAAAAAGCCAAAATTATGGAAACAAGCAGAAAGGAGAGGCCACCACCACACCTAGACTTTGGAAGAGATCCAACCCCTATGTGGACTCGGGCAACCCGAAGAAGAGATTCCGTGGGCCATATAACTATGGTCTGTCGTATCAGTAGCCCTACAGATCATTAGGTTATATGCCTCGGCCAGTTGGTAGATCGAGTACTACCTCTCTCTGCCCGAACACTAGCACAATGCCTACTGCCCCGTGGCCACCTCATCCTTTCACCACACCGGGTCAATTACAGAGAGCACCAGTACCAGTGCAAGCTTCCTAGAACAGATGTTATGTTTGTAATTCCCTTGGGCATTTTACAAAAGATTCCCCGAATAAGCCAGCTGTTGGATAGGGTTAGCCTCATGTTTGTAAAGCTGCCTTGATTCAAGGGGGCCCGCCTCAAGGGAGGATGTATGCACTATCAGCCGAAGAGGTTGAAGCAAGCCCCAATGTTTTTGCAAGTATCCTATCTATCTCGGGTATACCAACTTATGTGTTAATTGATTCTCAAGCATCACATTCTTTTATATCTAAAAGATTTGCTAGAAAGATTGACATGACACCCAGGGCTCTAAAGAGTAAGTTGATTGTTAGCACACCCACAGGCAAAGTAGCAAAATTAAATGAAGTGTATGGACCATGTCCCATTGAAATAGGTAGAAAGAAGCTGGATGCCCAGCTTATTGTTTGAATTTTAAAAGTAACCGCAAGCGTACGGATCAATGTAGCTAATGGGTCGAACACAAGCAGAGCAACCACTTTATTTTTAGCTTCTTTTAGTAATGTGAAAGTGTAATGATTGATTATGGTGATCTACTTTTAACTATCGACCTAAAACAAATGCATCTAGAAACGTCCTAACCAACACATCTAAGAAAATTTGAATTGAAATTGTAATCAAAATTAAACGATTAATCCCTCGTCATCTAAGAATTTAAATACTCAAACCATGCAATTAAAAAAGCAAATAACTGAAAGTAAAAGTGATGAAATAAAAAGTGCTAAAAAGTAAATAAATAAAATAAAAGAGGAAAAAGGCTAGAGAAAGGCATACAAGTAGGTATCTATACTTAGCTCGAGGGATACACCATAAATAATACTAGCTTCTCTACTTGACCAGAGAGTACTCTTACAAGGGCTTTTTTACTTGACTTTAGCGGAAGGGATGCAATATAAAAAATCAAAATAAAAAGATGGTTCCATAGCTAGAGAGGGGCAAAGCCAACACATGCATCTAGCCATAAAGCTTGGGGGAAAGAGAAAGCAATAATGTAAAACTGAAAATTTAAAACCTAATTTAGAAGAGGGAATGAGAGGGGAATGAGAAGACTTATGTAGAAGCATACTTACCTGAACTTCAATCCTTGAACTAAAAACTTGATTGATTTGCGATACTACCACTAAAAACTAGATCTGAACTAAATCAAATCTGAAATTGTTAGGCCTAGAGAAAACAAATCATGAAGAGAAAATCTAAACTTGAAAGAGATGCTCCACAACTTGTTCTTGTCACCTAGAACTAAGCCTAGAACTAGAAATTGAAAATTACAACTTTGAATAACTTGAATTGCATGAATAATAAAGACTTGCATTAATAAAAAAAAATTACAAAAGTGCTTGCATAAAAAAACTAAGACAAAGAACTAAAGAGAAAAAAAAGAGCACAACTAAAAACCTAAAAGAAGAGAGGAAGAGAGGGAGACCCCTTTAGGGTTTGGTGGATTCCCTTCTATAAGGAATAGGGAAGAGAGGAGGGCATCCAAATGTTGATCCCCTTGGACGATTTTGTGGTGAGGTGGAGGGAGGAGAATGGAGAAAAAAATAGGAAATATTCTTATTTCCTTGTCTGTTTCTTTTTTTCTTTTTTCTTTCTTTTTTTTTCTCTTTATTTTCTCTCTCTCTTCTTCAAACTTGCGCAACTCTCTTGGTCGAATTTTTTGTGCTTGCTTTTAGGTGAGTAGGAGAGAAAAATCTTCCAAAAAATCTTTAAAAATAGCGACCATGAGGTTCGAACTTGAGACCCCCTGGTGAGAAAGGGATTTTTGCACACCACAAATCACCAACTACGCTCGGTATTTATTATTACCAAAAAAATCTTCAATCACTCAAGGGGGGTCCATTTATCCTTGTTGGTATTTATAATATTATTTGTACATCTGGGATAACTACAAATGGGCTAGTTTTGCATCTCAATTCGGTTCTAATCCATTATTTTTTTTCTGGCCCAAAAAGAATAATCATTTGTACAGGTGACCAAACAGATGTGTACTTTTAATTCAACATGTCCATCTTGCTCAGAATTTTATCTTCTTCACAACATGAAAAGCAGGACCACTTTACACGTAAAATTGGAATCTATGCCGATAGTCCTTAAGGCCTTTAAAATACAAAACCTGCAAAAAGAGAGTAAAATCCAAGGTTGCTCCATTCTAAATATGTAAAATGCATACTTTTATACCATAGATTTCACACATAATTATGCTCATCGAATCCCCCACACTTAGACTTTGCTAGT
>JAJSZK010000418.1:0-13203 GCA_022985045.1 Macadamia tetraphylla | reverse complement strand
GGATCTTGTTATCCGGTGGTAATGCTACTGAGATAAACATTATGGAAGGTGTTACATTTAGAGATGTCAACCATTTTAGGGCACATTTACAGGATTTTGTGATTCAGGAAGGGTTTCAAATTGTGAGACAAAAAATGAGAAAGCAAAAGTAACTGTTATATGCAAGGAAAAGGGTTGTACATGGAGAGTACATGCTTCACCAATAGCGGATGGGACCACATATATGATTAAGACATTCAATCCAAAGCATACATGTATCAAAGACTTAGACAATAAGTGTCACACCCCATTCACACAGAACCGGACCGGTGACAGGGTTAACTCTGGTTAACCCAAACCTACCAGGATCATCTGATACAGTATCCAACCACAGCATACACACAACTAAGAAAATGTTCAACAGTTCAGCGGAAGACTTAATTTACCTATAAATATTCCCATTATACTTAATACCCAAATTGTAGTACATAGTTAAGTACATGTGGGCCCGCAGTCATGATATTTACACAAAAAGAATATAATTTACATATCAAATACACAAAAAGGGATCATCAAAAAAATCAAAGAGTAAAGCTCAGCTCGGTGTCAAAACTGCGATCCCGCAACACAGCCCTCACACGAGCAATCCGTGCCGTGCTCTAATTCCTCGGGGACCCACCAATCCTCCTCAGGGATATCCACTGTAGGGCCCGACCCTTGATCCTCAGGCTGGTGACTTGTAAAATCATCTAAAAGGGGTGCACACGTGGAATGAACTCACTAGCTCAGTAAGTGAAAAGGAGGACCACACAACAGTCCACACAACAATCACAACCATATGCACTATATGCTATGCAATTCATTTTTAATCACATCCACATAAACAACATTACTAAGTCTTGGGTTTAGTGCTACTACAACCACAAAGGCATATACTCGGCAGCCGCGAACTCCATCCCGCGATACGCCCATAGGGCTGTCGAAGAAGGCCCACCGTGAGTACTCGGAAAAGTAAAGCATGCCGACCACTGGCTCTCAACATAAAAGTAAATGACATAAAATAAAGGTGCTAACTCCAGCAATTTAAAAGCGGTACGATTGGCCCTCTTGAATATACCACCGGGGTTACCGACTGTCCTAATGACCAGCCGGGCATATGTCTAACCGCCACAGTGACCGGACAACCGCGACCACTGTTTCCCCAAATGGTAACCCAACACCTCAACCCCTTGGAAGGGTCGAGACCTAAGATGATAATCCTACACCGCATGCTCCTATATGACATAGTACGATTGCATAGTGCCTCCGCGTCCCATTCCATGGGCCACCAATGCATTCGTTTCCAAGCTGACTACGGCATCTAGTCTATAAACGCATTATGCACAATGATGTCATCATTTATCACATAATCACATCATCATTTGACATTGAGAAAATAAACACAACACACAAGTCATAATAATATGAGGATAGCTAAGTTACACATAATTTGCATGATGACATGACTAGTCTAGATACAATTTAATGAATGCCAAACAAGCCTTAAAATAAGGCCAAACGTCCTCTCCCCACTTACCTGTTGTGTACAAAGATTCACGCCCGGTACGGGTGAGATCCAGTGCGAGAAGCGTAAGTTTTGGTGATCCTATCATAAGTGAATGGGATTAGTATTTTACCACTTTGTGGTCAAAACTAACAAGATTTGATGACAAAATCATGTTTAGAATCCTAAAAGAAGGTCGCACGTCCGTTTTGGGTCCATTCGGACGTAGAAATCACGCTGGAGTCTCTCGGTGGGTCGACAAACCCACGTCATGACCCACCGACCATGACCGACGGCAGTCGACCGCAGTAGGGCTCGCCGGTTGGCCCTGAGGGCCTGCTAAGACCGATGGGTAGGTTGGCCCACCGGTCGGCCCGTCGGTAGGGCCCATCGGTTGGCCCTGCTAAGACCGGTGGGTGCCCTCAGGCGGGCCATTTGGCCCACCGGTCATGGCGGGAAAATGCCATTTTCCCAGAAACCTTCCCCAACCTTTGGGGAATCAAATGGGGCTTTTCCAAACCCATTCTCTATACATTCAAGGTCTCATAAGATGGTTCTAACCTAGATCTAGGTTAGATTTAAGGAATATAAGCCATCTTACCTTCTTTGCTCAAGAACTCGTTCAAAAACCCCAAAATCACTTCAAATCACCAATGCTCCTCCAACCGTGGAAACACTTCTTCAAATCCTTCAAAATCAACACATAAACCATCTATTAAACCTTAGATTCATCATCTCAAGGGGGATTTACAAGACCTCAAGAAACACTACCAAAATCAAGGGTTTTACTTGGGTATGGTGAAAGTTTAGGGAATATAGCCTTCGTTCACCTCTAAACGTAGATCTCGCATTGGGGATCACTCTTCTGGCGTCGGAATGGGAAGACCAAGCCTTGGCGCCGCTTAAATCCATTCCTTCTTCCTCTTCCTCCCCTTTCTTCTTCTCCGTTCTCTTTTCTCCCTCATTTTCTCTCTCCTCTTTACTCTTTTCACCAACCACCCGAATGGCATAAATAAGAAAATGGAAATTTCATAAATGCTATTTATACTTTCTAAAACAACTAAGGAACCACATGGGTGGGTCACTCAGGTGGGCGGATGCGCCCACCTGTGACCGCCCACCTGAGGGCCGAAAATTGGCCAACAAGTGAGATTTTGATGGAATTCGACTCTCGGCACGAATCTCACTCTCGGCATAAGGTATATTATACGTATGCGCTTTAGGATACGGCTACATACCTGCTTTATCCGTACATGGCCTTATGATATGTGCATGTACGCGGCTTGGGTACATCCGTCTCCTCTAGCACTGACTCGGACTTGTCCGACCAACCGATATTCAAAGTTACCCTTGCCATCATGGTCCATAAAGAACCCGCCTTAACCCTCTCCGGTTCTGGTCCTGTATGGTTAAACCGGGTCAATCGTGTAATTAGACCGGATTTAAAAAGTAGTGTATCACATTTACCCCTCCCTTTCTGAAAATTTCATCCTCGAAATTGGTGTACCTGGTTGTTCGAAAAGATAAGGGTACTTGGCTTGGATTTCATCCTCTTTCTCCGAAGATGCTTCTTCAAGTGAATGATTAGCCCATCGCACCTTTACGAAGGAAATGGAGTGGTTGCGAAGGGTTTTCACCTTTCGGTCCAAGATTTCAGCTGGCTGCTCTGTATAGGTCATATCCGCTTCTAGATATTCTGGTTCCACGAGTAATACATGAGATGGATCATAGACGTATCGCTTCAGCATGGATACATGGAATACATTATGAACATTCCCGAGTGATGGTGGCAGAGCAAGCATGTAGGCTACCGAGCCAACCCGAGCTAAGATCTCAAATGGGCCAATGTATCTCGGGCTCAACTTCCCTTTTCTATGAAATCTTTGCAACCCTTTTGTAGGAGAGATCTTGAGAAACACCTTTTCTCGTGGCTGAAATTCAATGTCTTTCCTGCGGTTGTCCGCATAGCTCTTTTGACGTGACTGAGCTGCTTTAATCCTTTCCCGAATAACATCGACCTTGTCACAAGTCATCTCAGATCATTTCAGATCCTAACATTCGCGCTCGCCAACCTCATCCCAATCTGAGGAGTCCTCAACTTCCTACCATAGAATGCCTCATCGAGCCATCCCAATTGTAGCTTGGTAACTGTTGTTATAGGCAAACTCCATAAGGGGTATATATTCTTCCCAACTACCACACATTTCCATTGCACATGCCCTGAGCATGTCTTCCAATATCTGTATGGTTCGCTCCGACTGACCATCCGTCTGTGGGTGGAAAGCAGTACTCAAATTCAATTGTGATCCCAAGGCATGCTGGAAGCTTTTCCAAAATCTGGAAGTGAACCTTGGGTCCCTATCTGATACAATGCTCACTGGCACTCCATGCAAGCCACTATGTTATCCATATAAAGTTGTGCTAATTTGGCCATAGAGAACTTGGTCTTGATGGGAATGAAATGAGCAGTCTTAGTAAGCCGATCAACGATCACCCATATCGCATCCATTCCCTTAGGTGTGCATGGTAATCCGATGACAAAGTCCATTGTAATCATGTCCCACTTTCAGTCTAGTACTGGGAGTGGCTGAAGAGTACTATAAGGTCGATGCCTCTCAGCTTTTAATTTCTGGCATGTAAGACAAGTCGCCATATACAGGGCTATCGTGATTCTCATGCTTGGCCACCAGTAATTTTGTTTAAGGTCTTTATACATCTTTGTACTTCTTGGATGGAGTGAGTACTCAGAGCTATGTGCTTCCCGCACTATCTTGTCTTGTATATCCAAATCATCGGGCACACACAATCTGCCTCGAAGCATCAATGCCCCATCACTGGCTAAAACAAAATCAGGGTCGTTCATTGTTTGATCTTGAATCTTAACTCTGATCCGCTGCAATTCAGGATCCAAAGGTTGTTTCATTATCACCTCTTGCCTAATAGACGGATGCACCTATAGAGCCGCCAGTGATACAGTCAACCATTTAAGGTTTTCTAGTTGATGTTCAAGCTCTAAGGTTGTTCCTTCATATAAGAGGGTTTCATCCATTAGCGTCGCTTCTTGTACGAGTGGTGGGCTAACTGCTAAGTATGAGAGTGACTCCGACTCAATGCATCTGCCACTACATTAGCCTTGCCGAGATGATACTGGATGTCGCAGTCATAATCCTTCATGAGCTCAAGCCATCTCCTCTGCCTCATGTTCAAATCTTTCTGGGTGAAAAAGTACTTAAGGCTTTTGTGATCACTGTATATCTCGCACTTCTCCCCATACAAATAATGTCGCCAAATCTTTAGGGCAAAGATGACCGCGGCTAATTCTAAGTCATGAGTGGGGTAGTTCTTCTCATATTCCTTTAGTTGTCGGGATGCATACGCTATTACCTTGCTACGTTGCATGAGGACACAACCCAAACCAACCTTAGAAACGTCAGTGTAGACTGTCATTCCACCTGTGCCTTCAAGAATGGTCAACACAGGGGCCGACACCAACCTCTTCTTCAATTCCTGGAAACTCTTCTCACATTCCTCTACCCAGTCGAATTTCACACCCTTTTTGGTTAATTTAGTCATTGGTGCTGAGATTCGAGCAAAATTCTCAATGAAGCGCTGGTAGTACCCAGCCAAACGCAAGAAACTTCGAATTTCAATAACATTCTTAGGGCTTTCCCATTCTACTACCGCTTTCACCTTGTCAGGATCCACCTCGATTCCGGCCTTAGACACTACGTGTCCCAGGAATCCAACTTGCTCAAGCCAAAACTCACATTTACTGTATTTGGCAAACAATTGTTGTTCTCGTAACCTCTGTAATACCATCCTCAAGTGTTGAGTGTGCTCCTCTTCTGTCTTAGAGTAGATCAAGATGTCATCAATAAAAATAATTAGCCATTTATCAAGTACATCGTGAAATACTCGATTCATTAAATCCATGAATGCTGCCGGTGCATTGGTTAACCCAAAAGATAACACTAGGAACTCATAGTGACCATACCGAGTCCTGAATGCTGTCTTGGGTATGTCGTTGCTCTTTATCTTGAGCTGATAATAGCCTGATCTAAGGTCTATCTTTGAAAATACCCTTGCACCCTGCAGTTGGTCAAACAAATCATCAATGCGTGGCAATGGGTACCGGTTCTTAATGGTTAGCTTATTCAATTCCCGGTAATCAATGCACATACGCAAGCTGCCATCCTTCTTCTTGACAAACAATACTGGGGCACCCTAAGGTGAAACACTTGGGCGAATAAACCCCTTCTCCAATAATTCTTGCAACTGCATCTGCAACTCCTTCAGTTCGGCTGGTGCCATCCGGTATGGGGCTTTAGACACTGGAGCTGCTCCAGGAACCAAGTCTATAGCAAACTCCAACTCTCTATCAGACGGTAAATGCATCAAATCATCTGGAAAGACATCAGGAAACTCTTTAACCACCTTTACCTCTTCTAGAGGTGTAACCCTTGCATCAACATCAAGTACCGATGCTAAGTAACCCTGACATCCACTCTCCAATAACTTTACCACTTGAAGGGCGGAGACGAGGACCTTTCTCACCCGTTTCATTTTATCTGCTCGATAAACCAATTCTTTTCCTTCATCACCTGTCACCCTGATTAATTTTTCAGCACACATCACATTAGCCCGATGGGCCGATAACCAATGCATGCCCAGTATAACGTCAAAATTCTGCATATTGAACTTAATGAGTTGTGCATCCAATTTCTTCCCACTGATTTCCACTGGGCACGGTCCATACACCTCCTTCAACTGTGTAACTTTACCAGTAGGCATACTAACAATCATCCCATGATCTAGGGTCCTGGGTGGCATACCAAGTTTCTCAGCAAATCTCTTAGATACGAATGAATGTGTAGCTCCTGAATCGAATAAGACATAGGCTGGTATGCCCGATATAGATAGGACACCTAGTGTAACAATGCATATAATTTCAGCAGGTCATCAATAGATAACATAAGGAATTTCTTAAATTTAGAATGTACCTGCTACCACCTCCGTGCTGGCCTCGGCTTCCTCAGCTGATAGGGCATACATCCTTCCTTGTGGTTGATTCTCCCGAGTTAAGGGAGGTCGGTATGCAGAGGGCTGACTGGAGGGCAAGGCTGGTCTGACCGACAGTCCTTAGCATAGTGCCTATAGGAATGACAGTTAAAGCAACGGATCTGTGATGTCGAAACTGGGGCGGGGCCCCTCTGCACTTGACCCACTGTAGATGGAGGTCGGGGCGGCCTTAGGACTGTAGGTGCCGTGCTAGTGTTTGGGTGAAAAGATGTGGAGCCCTAACCACCAGCTGGCCGAGGAGGGTAGCCAGATGGCCGATAGGGCTGTCTATATGTAGGCCCAGAACTATACGACCCACGATATACCTTGGAGGAGTTGCCCATGTCCAAAAATGGATTTGACCTCTTCCACAACCCTGGTGTGAGGGACTGTTCTCCCTTCTGCTTATCTTCTATGGTCTTAGCCTTCTGCACAATCTGGCCATAGTTTGTCAAATCTAAGACCTCAAGTACAGACCCAATGGACGCCTTTAGGCCCTTCAGAAATCTTACAACCTTTTCTTCAGCTGTCCACATATGCCTAGGGGAAAAATGGAACAAGCTCTCAAACTGCTGCTGATACTCAAGAATAGTCTTACTCCCTTGAGTTAAGGCCATAAATTCAGTCTCCTTACGGTCCCTGAAGCTACGTGGGTAATGATTGGCCAAGAACAATTCCTTGAACTGTTCCCAGGTGGGTTCCGGATGTGCGGCCAACAATATGGGCTTGGAGGCTTGCCACTAAGAGTTGGCCTCCTTCTTGAGTTGCAACCCCGCACTTAATCACCTCAAATATCTTCTCCAGCTCTTGGATCCACTGGTCCGGCTCCAGAGGATCACTTCCCACCTTAGAGAATACAGGTGGCAAGTTCCTCTTGAATGACTCCACTACCCTTGACGTATTATTCGTCGGTGGGTAATTGGGTGCATATGCCGGATAGTAAGGATATGGAAGGGGCACCACATATGGAGGAACGCTGAAGGGTGGAATTGGAGGTGTACGTCCCACTTGTGGCCTCGTACTAGACCCTACAGGCGGGTCCTGTGGAGTAAGTATCCGGGGAGGTTGACCTGTTTGAGAAAGGTCTAATTGTTGCTGTATAGTAGTCATAAATGCTTGCTGCTGCTGAAGCATTTGTTGCTGAAAAGCCTGTTGTGACTGCTGAATTATGGTAGCAACATCACCCGGAGTGATGACCGGTGGAGGGTCCGGAAGTGTAGTCACAGGTGGGTCTCCTTGTGCCACATCTTGACCAAAGGGTTCTGGAGGTTGTGGAAGTGGGGTTTGCCCCACAGAGCGGGACCTCCTGGGATTCGGTGGTCGGCCGACCTGACGAGGACCATGCGAGGTACCTCGTGCATTGCTTCCGGATCTAGTACGTACCATCGTATCCTTGCACCTGGACCATACCATACACCACATTGGTTAAGCACCTTAGAATTTATATCGGCACATAATCACATGCCAACACACAGGGTATTATAGTGGATGATGTTTTGCAACTAGCTATAACTTAATCCCGAAAATACAATGTTAGTGCTTCAACAAGTAGTACGATGGTCCCACCCGACAATATGGTGCTAGCCACACACACCCCTTTTTTTTTCACAGGTATATTATAATAATAATAATAATAATAATAACAATAATAATAATACACCAACTTTTTTTTTTCAACCGACGGGCTGTCATCGGCGGGCAGGTTGGCCCGTCGATCGGCCTGTCGATCTGACCCGAGCAGAAATACAAACAGGGCTTTTAAGCCCCTGTTCCTCATTTCCTTTTATTCCTTCCCCCTTTCTCTCTCTCAGGTGATTTTTTGAGGGTTCCTTGACGCTTCCACTCGCGATCTCACTCAACGATCCGACAGGTTTTGGGAAGATTCAACTCCTCTACTTACAAGTAAGTCTCTTCCTCATTTTCTTCTCAGAACGTGTACTTTGGGGGTAGAACTCATGTGTAGTCTTCAATCTCGATTCTTTTCCGTGTTTCTTTCCATAGAACAATGATTTCATGTGAATGTGATGTTTTCTTTGTGATTTATTTCTAGTTTTAGGATTTACTTCTCAATTTTTGAGAGAAAACCCCAACCGTGCCCTAGTTTTCTCAAATTTGGGGCTTTCTTCAATCTCTGCTCTTTTCTTCCCAACTAACAACTCAAATGCAATGCCTTATGTTTGATTTGTACTTGACATGTTGTGGAGATCATGGAAAGTCAGGTATGCTTGAAATCCCATCCCTTCCCATGAAAATCCATCTCTTTGTGTTGCGTTTCTTTGATTCTCTTTCCATCCCTTCATACTTGTGGATTTCTTTCACCTCAATATCATAATAGTAGATGTTTTTGCATATTCTAGATTGTAGAATGATGGCATTTCATCCCTGAACATGTAAGACCTTGCACATTGAGAATTAGGTTTCTTTGATTCTAGATTGTAGAATGCTTTATATGCCTTTTGTCACATTTCTGTTTTGCCATAATTTCTATCTTGTCATTGGCCATGCATTCCATCCATAGACTTTCTATCATTCCTCGCTTGTCACATTTTTGATTTGCAAGACTTGGGTTTTGGGGCTTCCTCTTATTGTTCACCCATCTATTTATTCCCTTTGTTATTCCTCTTCCTTACTCACCATTCTTTCTCCTCTTTTCTTGCCAGGATGTCTTCTCGCAAGGGCAAGGAACCCGCATCCTCATCTACTCGGAGTAAGACCACCGCTTCCAAACAGAAGAGTGCGGGGACTAGTTCTCCAGCCCCTCGCATAGGGCGACCCAGACCTGCCCCTATTGATCCTTCCGACTACGATGAGGAACTCTTTCGCTGTTCAGAGGCAGCAACCAACTGGTAGGCCTTCCTGAAAAGGTCTGTGATGATGGAGAAGACCGTGGTAGTCGGCGACTTCCACAAGGTTCAGCTTCAGGAGAGGTTCGCCGTACTGGGTTGGCAGTCTATCCTCCATATAGACCGTCCATGCTACGAGCAACTGGTTCGTAGATTCTACTGCAACTTGGAGGTCTCTTACTAATATGGAGAGTATGCGATAACCAGCATAGTGAAGGGGGTGGACATTCAGTTGACTGTGGATACCCTGGCTAGCATCTTAGACATCTCCTCAGCTAAGCAACATTTCTACAGTCCTCCCAGGAGTAAGCCCCTGGGCCCATTCTTGAGTTTGGAGACACAGGACCACATCTATGAGACCATCTGTGGCAGCAGGGAACGTCCGGATTCCGAGACGTTGTTTTACCCAGAGGTTCGTGTGTTTGCCCGTTTGGTCCAGTTCAACTTGCTCCTCAGAGGAGGTCACCGGAACCAGGTGGGCTTCATGGCAGCCTTCTTAGCCTTCTGCATTTATACGGCCTTAGAGGGAGGTGCCGAGCACTTGTGCTTGCCTTACGTCATCCTAGACGATGGAGCACCATACCTCACACCCCGAGGACGGAGGGTTCCCATATGGTAGGATCCTCACCAGGATCTTTGAGTTCTTTAGGGTGGACTTGAGTGGTGAGGAGGGGAAGACTCCAGCAGACAAGTTCGACAAGGGAAACCTACTGAGGATGAGTCTCCACACACTCATGGATGTACCTCAGAGAGCAGGGGCTCAGAGAGGCAGGGATAGGAGGATTGCCCATAGGGAGGATGTTCCCATGGAGGAGGAGACTAGTGAGGAGGATGAGGACTATGTTCCTCCGTGTGAGGAGGATTTTGTGGACGAGGATATCCTCGAGGAGGAGCCTCTTGAGTCGAGAGGTGCTGACCCTGGCTTCACAAGGGTTGTAGGCCCACAGCATAGCGTCTCACCACCTGAGAGCGGTACCTTTGATTTTGAGGGCATGATGACTACCATGAGGGCCCTGAAGGAAGGGCAAGATCAACTGCTAAGGAGACTAGATGAGAGTGCTTCCAGAGAGGAAAGCATCCTAGAGAGACAGGCTACCTTAGAGAGTTCCTTCCTCAGATTGGGCTAGGACTTGGATACAACGGCCAATGCCATTTCAACAGATTTTTTCCGACTTTGGAGGGATGTATAGCTGGTGAACTCGAGATTTGACTACTACGACCGTCGACTCAACGTTAACTCTAGACCTCAGGTGAATGGAGTAGTAGTATTGGATGATGACGATGATCTTTGAGGACTTAGCTCGCCCGTCATCACCAGCTTCTCATTTGTTTCTATGTTGTTGATTATGTATTTCTTTCTTTTCTCATTCCTTGTACTTTATCTGTAATTAGACTTATTTGTGGGGTGTTATATTTTGTTGGTGGTTTGTGGCAAATTTGTATGTTTGATAACTTGTGTAGTTTAGTTGTGGTGTCATTTGTTAATTATGATCATTGATATATATATGTTGTTTATCAGGTGTTTGTGTGAAAAAATTTTTTGAAAATCTCGTTTTACGCCGTTATGCTGCCGAAATTTCATTATATTCATACTCGATGGGTTATGACATCAATTAACTAATCTTTCATTTTCTCTCATGCATGCCATGAATGCAACAACTAACTACATTATTATTCCTTTCTTTCTTTGGCTTTTAACTCCTTAAAGTTTTTTACATTTACCCAATCCCATTTCCTATTATAGATTCTATGGGGTCTAAATGGTATGTTGTGAGTGAATAAAGCATCACGCTCTGATACCACCGTTGTCACACCCTGTTCACACAGAACCGGATCGGTGATAGGGTTAACTCCGGTTAATCCAAACCTGCCAGGATCATCTGATACAGTATCCAACCACAACATACACACAACTAAGAAAATGTTTAACAGTTTAGCGAAAGACTTAATTTACCTATAAATATCCCCATTATACTTGATACCCAAATTGTAGTACATAGTTAAGTACATGTGGGCCCGCATGCATGATATTTACATAAAAAGAATACAATTTACATATCAAGTACACAAAAGGGATCATCAAAAAAATCAAGGAGTAAAGCTCACTCGGTGTTAAATCAGGTCCCGAATGACCCCGACGAGCAATCCGTGCCGTGCTCTAATTCCTCGGGGACCCACCAATCCTCCTGAGAGAATTCCACTGTGGGGCCCAACCCTTGATCCTCAGGCTGGTGACCTGCAAAATCATCTAAAAGGGGTGCACACGTGGGATGAGCTCAGTAAGTGAAAAGGAGGACCACACAACAGTCCACATAACAATCACAACCATATGCACTATATGCTATGCAATTCATTTTGAATCACATCCACCTAAACAACATTACTAAGTCTTGGGTTTAGTGCTACTACAACCACAGTCTGTGATATTCTGGTCGAATGCAACTCCATCCCGCGATACGCCCATAGGGCTGTCGGAGAAGGCCCACCGTGAGTACTTGGAAAAGTAAAGCATGCCGACTATCGGCTCTCAATATAAAAGTAAATGATAGAAAATAAAGGTGCTGACTCCAGCAATTTAAAAGTAGTACGATTGGCCCTCTTGAATATACCATCGGGGTTGTCGACTGTCCTAATGACCAGCCGGGTGTATGTCTAACCGCCACAGTGACCCGACAACCGCGACCACTGCTTCCCCCTAAATGGTAACCCGACATCTCAACCCCTGTTGGGAAGGGTCGTAGCACGGGAAGATGATAATCCTACACCGCATGCTCCTATATGATATAGTACGATTGCATAGTGCCTCTGCGTCCCATTCCATGGGCCACCAATGCACTCGTTTCCAAGCCAACTACGGCATCTAGTCTATTAAAGCATTATGCACAATGATGTCATCATTTATCACATAATCACATCATCATTTGACATTGAGAAAATAAACACAACACACAAGTCATAATAATATGAGGATGGCTAAGTTACACATAATTTGCATGATGACATGACTAGTCTAGATACAATTTAATGAATACCAAACAAGCCTTAAAATAAGGCCAAACGTCCTCTCCCCACTTACCTATTGTGTACAAAGATTCACGCCCGGTACGGGTGAGATCCGGTGCGAGAAGCGTAAGTTTTGGTGAACCTATCATAAGTGAATGGGGTTAGTATTTCACAACTTTAAGGTCAAAACTAACAAGATTTGATAATAAAATCATGTTTAGAATCCTAAAAGAAGGTCGCACGTCCGTTTTGGGTCCATTCGGACGTAAAAATCACGTTAGAGTCCCCGGTGGGTCGGACACCCACTGCTATGACCCACCCATGACCGACGGCAAGTCACCCGCCGCCACTGGTAGGGCCCTTTGGTTGGCCCCGAGGGCCTACTAAGACCGACGGGTAGGTTGCCCCATCGTTAGGGCCCGCCGGTTAGCCCCGAGGGCCTGCCCTCTCAGGCGGGTGCCCTTAGGCGGGCCATTTGGCCCAACTGTCTTGGCCCACCAGTCTTGGAGGGAAAATGCCATTCTCCACGAAACCTTCCCCAACCTTTGGAGAATCAAATGGGGCTTTTTCAAACCATTCTCCACGCATTCAAGATCTCATAAGATGGTTCTAACCTAGATCTAGGTTAGATTTAAGGAATATAAGCCATCTTACCTTTTTTGCTCAAGAACTCGTTCAAAAATCCCAAAATCACTTCAAATCAGCAATGCTCCACCAACCGTGGAAACACTTCTTCAAATCCTTCAAAATCAACACATAAACCATCTATTAAACCTT
>JAJSZK010000417.1:0-12930 GCA_022985045.1 Macadamia tetraphylla | reverse complement strand
GCAACTTAACGTTGTGCCACAGGCTCGCCCTTATTTATAACATAAGTATGAGTTACAAAATAGAAGTGTTTGCCACTACATAGCTTGCAACCAAAATATAAACTTCCTATAAAATCTAGTTATCATACATCAAAACAGAACCCTTATTACAGAGAACAAAACAAAAGTAATAACAAACTGAAATTAGAAACTACTAAAATGAAAATGGATCTATTTAGGAGTGATGTAGGCTTGCCTCTCAAAGAGAACTTATTCATTAAAAAAAAAAATCAATTAATTCCATTCACTAAGACATATTGTAACTATTTTTTTTTTTTTTCCATATTTATACAAAAAAAAGTACATAAATCCTGTTCCACCATTTATCTGCATTAGGGTCATATCCGCTGTTATTACAGAGATACTCATAATGAGAAGGAAGTTTACAAAGACAGACCAGGAAAGACCAGGACCAATTGACAAGACAGATTGTTTCCTTTAACTTCTAAAACCTAGACCAAATCTACAGATGAGTGATGACACAACCCAATACATCTTGATAGATTTTCGGAGCAATCAGAGCCACACTATCAGCCTAAGGAATAAAAAGATGCAGTAATGGAGGTTCAAACCCAGACCTCCGGTTCTTTCAAAAAGAATGCAAATTTTACATCTAACTGATGATCATGACACCAAATCTGTACAATTACAAGGACATCAATTGTCACTGCCAAGAGAGAATTATCAATGAGGATAGATTTAATTTTACAATATCAAAATCAGTAAACTAAGCTCTTAAAAAAAGGAATAGGGTAAACAGAAAACTGCAACAGTGCTATAGGACTTCATTAGGACTCCTAAAGAGAGAAACTTGGGGGAGGGGGGGGGGTATGGTAAACAGAATTTGCACCAGTAGTATAGGTGTCAAGTAAATTTTTGTTTCCACAAAATGCTAACTTCATTTGCATCTGGGGACTTATCGGTGTAAAAATGAGGGTATTTTGTGATATGCACGTGAAATGGAACAACTACAAACTTCATATGCATTATATGCGCCGCAAAGAAGCGACATTACATCAGTTTTTTTTTTTTTTTTTTTTAAAGCTGAATAGCATTGATGAGCACATTTATGTGTGAAATCTAGGGTAGTAAAACATACATTTTACATATTTAGAATGGAGCTACCTTGGGTTTTGCTCTCTTTTTGTAGGTTTTATATTTTCAAGGCCTTAAGGACTATCGGGAGCTATATCTTCAATTTTACACGTAAAGATGTCCTATTTCTTTCCATGGTTGCAAGAGGACAAAATTCGAGCAAGATGGACGTGTTCAATTAAAAGTACACATTCGCTTGGTCACCAGACTAATGATTATTCTTTTCGGTCGAAAAAGAATAATGGATCGAATCGAACCGAGATGCGAATCAACCGCTTGTAATTGTCCCGAGGTACAAGGAATACTCCAAATGCCAACAAGGATCGATGGACCACATCTTTAAGTGATTAAAGATTTGTTTTGGTAACAACAACTACCTAGCTTAGTTGGTGAGCTATGGTTACAAAATTCTCTTGCTCACCAAGAGGTCTCAAGTTCGAATCTTATGGTTGTTTTTTTTAGAAGATTTTGTTGAAGATTTCTTGCTTTTCACTCACTTAAAGCACTAAGGGCATGGAGGGGATTTCCACATCAAGTTAGAAGCAAGCAAAATCGTGGAAGCAAGAAGAGAAGAAAAAGAAAAAAAAAAAAAGGAAAGCAAAATCGTGGAAGCAAGAAGAGAAGAAAAAAAAAGGAAAGAGAAAAAAAGGGGAGAACCAAAAATTGTCCAAATCTTCTCTCTCCTCCACATCATCACCAAAGATTGTCCAAATCACACAAAGGAAGAAAAAAAAATCGTCCCTAGGAGAGAGAAAAAAAGAAGAAAAATAAATTAGAAAAAAAAAAGGAAAGAAAATAAGCAAAAAATTTTAGGAAATTTCTCAAAATTTATTTCTCTTCTCTCTCCTCCATCTTAGCACTTTTGGACTCAAAAGATCTCACAATCAATTGTGGGTTTCTCTCTTTTAGGAAAGAAAAAATTGTTACCCTACCTCTCCATTCCCTATAAATACAACTCATGTAAGAGGAGGAGACACAATTCATTCTTCTTCTAGTTTTTTTTTAGTTGCTCTCTCTCCCTCTCTCACTCTTTAGTTTTAGTTCTTCTCTATTTTTGCTTTAATCACTTTTGTAATAGTTTTTTATGTCAATTAATGCAAGCACTCTTTTATTCTTATTCAAACTTTTTATGTTTATGATTTATGCAATTGAGTTGTAATTTTTTTAAGGTATAGTTCTAGGCTTAGATCTAGGTGACAAGATCACGAGCGTGGAGCAATTTTTTTCAAGTTCAAGCATTGATTCAAGTAAGTAGGCTCCTTCAGAGTCTTCTCTCCTCCTCTCATTCCCTCTTCGACTACCCTTTCTTTCTTAATTTAGGATTTTTATTTTCATGTTACATTATTGCTATCCTTTTCCCAAGGTTCATGGCTAGTGTATGTGTTGGCTTTGCCCTCCAGCCATAGAACCATCAATTTATTGCTTTTATTTTAATTGTCTCCTTTCCTAAAGCCAAGTAGAGAAACCCTTGTAAGAGTGACTCTCGTCAAGTAGGAAGCTCATATTATGATGCATCCCTGCTAAGTAGAGAAACCTACTTGTGAGTCTCTCTCTAGCTTTATCCCTTTCTTTTACTTTATTTTATTTCACTTTTATTTTTTCCTTTATTATTATTTTTTTAATTGCGTGGGTTGTTTATTTTCAGTTATTTATTTATTTAATTTTAATTGCTGGCTTATGCCTTTAAATTCTTAGATGACGAATGGTTAGGACGTTATTTTAGGACGGTAATTAGAATTAGATCACAATCATTAATCACTTTCGATTATTAAAAGAAATAAAAAATAAAGTGATCGCTCTCCTTGTGTTCAACCAGAGCTACACCGATCCGTACGCTATGTTACATTTTAAATCTCAAACAAGTTTTTGGCGCGCTTGGGAGACAGCTCCATGTTATTTTCACTTTCTTTTGGTAAATCGAGTGCTTTGTTTGCTTTGTTTTATATTTTTCTTTTTTTTATTGAATTCTGAGAAGAACAACTTGCAATAATAGTTGTATCTGGAGGTCGCCATGCCTCACAAGATGATAAAGACGAGTTTCACAGAGCGACCTCAGAATTGACCGAGCAACCCCGAATCCGCAGAAGCTCCCAAAAGAAAAAAAAAAAAAAAAAAATCATCAAAAAGTTTTGCTATCCATTCTTTTGTGCTTGTCTTACTTTAGTTGTGGGAAGTTTTTCCTGCATGAGTGTTAAGTGGGTACGTAATACTAAGAATCGGTTGAAAGAAGAGATCCAACAAGTAGTGACCCTATCGCTTGCTCTCTTTAAAACCCTTCAATATGGGAGACCAACAAGAAAACCCTTCACCTAAATCTCGAAAGATAGGTTCTACCGCTAAAAATTCCCAACCTTCCTCAGATAGTTCTACCACAAGCCTGTGGCAATAATTTTGAACTCAAATCTCAATACATCACTATGCTGCCCCACTTCCATGGGTTGACCTCCGAGGATGCATACCTATTTCTAAGGAATTTGAAGAGGTATGTGTTCTAATTAAGATCCAACATTTTCCGATGATGTCGTTAGCTTAGGTTTATCACTTTTGCATTGAAAGACCAAGCTAAGAAGTGGTTGTATGGATTACCCACAAATTCCATAACCTCATGGGACAGTTCACATTGTCTTCCTTAAGAAGTTGTTCCCAACTCACAAGACCAATAAGCTTAGAAGTGATATCCTTCAGTTTAGGCAAAAGCCTAGTGAGTCATTTTCCAAACTTATGGAGAGATTCAAGGATCTACTCCAAGAATGCCCTCACCATGGCCTAGACTTATGGCATTTATGTCAAATAATTTATGAGGGTATTGATTACCCAACTAAACAAATGATAGAGTCTATGTGCCCTGAGGGATTCACATCCTTTACAGATGAAGGAAAGGCATGGGAATTTTACTTGACTTAGCTGACAAAACCCGTGAGTGGGAATCAACCCAAGAGAGTGAAAGAACCATAGGAGGAAAAGGATATTTTGTGGATGGGATATTAGCCAAGGAAGCCCATTTGGATAGCCTAATCAAGAGGATTGAGGCTATTGTTCCTAGAGAGCCATCATCATCAATTTGGTTAAGATTTGTGCTGGTGCCAATCCTCGGACATGTCATAGAAGAATGCCCTAACACCTCTGGGGCACTTCTAATGATAGTGTTAATGCCTTATACCGAATAATCCATATAGTAACACATACAATCCAGATGGAGAAATCACCCAAATTTCTCTTGGAATCGGGCAACCAAGCAGACCTTCCAATTTCTATAATCAAGGTCAACTGGACCCCAAAGGCCTCCTTTGCACAACAATCTTTTCTCAAAATACTTTTCCTAGGTCAAATGTAGGACCTCAAAGTAGTTTTCCTAGGGCCCTCTTCTATCATCTTATCAAGAACCCCGGGTTTACCAACACCGAGAGGCAAGTAGAATAAGTGACTTGGAAAAAATATGGCCCTCCTCATGACAAGCCATCAAAATCTTACGAGAGAACTTACCCAAGTTGTCTCAATTATGCGTGAGAGGAGAAGGAACTTTACCACCAACCGAGCCTAACCCTAGGCATCATCACCTTTTTTCGCTAAAAAGTCATGTATATTAAAATGAAAGAAGAAAAAGAAATATAGTACATCGATGAGGAAGGAGAAATACCAACACTCACACTAATAAGAGAGGGAGAAGCGTAAACTCCACCTTCGCATTGCCATCGCAGTTACGCAACTACCCAACTCCACCAAAAAAAAAAAAAAAAAATCAGAAAGAGAAGAAGATCCTAGGTGAATCAACCTAGGCCGCCCGATGCATCCATGTCTAATTCCATTTGAACCGAGTTGGCCAAATTGAAATCGGCTCGACACTTCAAAACGAGCAATGACTTTGACAAAAATCCGCCATCGAATTTGCTTCCCTATAGCAATGCGTTATTTTCCATTCCACATCCTCCAAATAAGAAATACAATTTATCCATCTTTGCCGAGCTATCCATGGACTTTGCCTCTTCGAAAAATAGTCACAACTGCAATGAATCACATTCTATCCGAGCCGTTTCATTATGCTTTAGCTAATTCAATCCCTATCATAAGCGCTAAAAATTCAGCCTCAAAATTTGTGCGAGTTCCTAGAAATTTTCCAAATTTGCCACTACCTCCGCTTTTCATTAAGGATTCCTCCCGCTCCGCACTTCCCGGATTACCAATAGAGCAACCATCCGAATTGATTTTTATCCAACCCGGATTAGGAGGGCACCGTAAAATAGTGAAGATTTCGAGGCCTTCTCCGCACTCTCAAATACCCAATCTTCTTGCAAGGACAAGATCCGAATTGAGATGGCTGCCTCGAATGAACCAACTCTTGGCAGCTAATTCTCTTCACTTGGCCAAAACAATGCTCTTTTGATTTTGATATTCCTTCAATTTTCTTCCATTCCTCTCCAACCAAGTAAAGTAAGGGATTAAAACAAAACCCTTCACCACACCCCTTTAAAGATGGTCTTCTTGGCCGATCTTTCCACCAAGCTATCAAACTTTCAACTCCTTCAAATCCAGCCACCTAAACCCAAAACAACAACAAAATTTCGCCACATGAAAACGAAAAGAACATTCATACATGGTATGATTTATTGACTCTTCCGCTATGCCACGAGAGTGCAATCGAGATGGCAATGGAACCCTCTCTTTTCACATTATCATCAGAGCTAGCTTATTTTTCAACATTCTCCATCCAAACACCGATTGGCGAGGTCAAGATGAGAATTCCAAATCAATGAATACCACCCCACCTTTGGCGATTCCCGTCTTACTTTTTCCCAAGCCGATTTTATTGTAAAAACTCCAGATGAATTTAATTCCCAATGACAAATATCATCCAGATCTGAAATTATGATATCCTTGGCCTGATCAAAGATATTTTGAAAAATTCGAGCTCACCGGGAAAATTCCACTCATCTTGGCAAATGAAATCGAAACCTTGCTCGCATCGAATCAAAGATATCTAACTGCAACCATACATCTCCTCAATAGACTTCTTTCCCACCACTATCTTTCCAAAAATTTATCCTCGACCATTCCCAAAGTCCATTGCTCATGAGACTGCACTCCACCGCCACACCTTTTAAGACCAGCCATATCGAAGAGGAAAGGTAGGTAGTTTTCAAATAACCATCAATCTTCGTAAAACGAGCACGAAAGAAAACACTCATTAGAGAATTTCCATGTTTGATTTGCCATGCTAATTTGCAGCATGCAAAATTAACATCTCGCAACCTCCTAATGCCAAGACCGCCTTCCCGGTAGGTTTACATACCTCATCCCACTTCACCACTATCTTCTTCCCTGCTCCATGTCACTGCACCATATGAAGTTTCAGATCCACTTTTCTACTAATTTTATTGAGCTTCGCCACCAATAAATCCCAAATTATGAATTGGAATGCTTGAAATCACGATTTAACCACTCCACCCTACCACCATGGAGAGAATCCGACCCTTCCATCCCGATAACCTCTTCTTGATTTTATCCATCCGTAACATGTGGTCCCGTTGAACTCTCCCTTGAAGATCTCCACACCTAAATATTTAGTAGGTCCTTGCGATTGATTCCATAAAAGTACTTATAAATGTTTCCGTGAGGGGCAACCTTTCCAAAGAACAAACTACTTTTTCTAGATTAAATATCCGCGAGAATGCCCGATATTTATCAAGAAAAGCCTTAAGATTTTTGACAAACTGAGCAGATGCATTAATGAAAATGAAAATGTCATCAGCAAACAATAAATGGGAGGGAGTTAACACACCTCGAGGCCCGTGAAGAGACTTTATCAAACCATTCAACCATGCTTCTAAGACCTCTAGAGAACCTTTTCTCGCTGTAATAAATAAAAGGAGACAAAGGATCTCCTTGCTCTGAGACCTCTACCAACCCCAAAGAACCCCACCGGCCACCGCTCACCAAAATTGATACTCGGAGGATAGAAGAAGGTTGTGAATCCAAGAAATCCACCTAGATGAGAAACCAAATTTGCTCAGAATCGCAAAGAGGAATTCCCAAGCTAGAGAGTCATACGCTTTTGAACATCGAGCTTCAATTCCATTCCACCACCCCTAATCAAGAATGCATCAAATTTGATGCTGAGGCTGATATTTGCTGAAATTATTTTACCTCCTGAAAGCGCCTTGCTCTTCCAAATCAATTTAGGCAAAACAACAAGTAATCTTGAAGATAGAATTTTTGATATCACTTTGCAAGAAAATTCCCATACATATAGGTCGAAACCTATCTAGAGAGGCCGCCTCAACTTTGGGGATCAAGGAAATAAAGCAGTTATTTATTCCTTTAGGAAGCCGCCTTCCTCAAAGAATTTTTTCACCGCCTCGCAAAATCACCCTCAACAATAGTCCAACATCGCTCAAGAAACTACTGGAACCCATCAGACTGGAGAGCTTACAGATCTAAATCCCAAACAACTTGTTTAATTTCGTCCCCACTCGGGACAATCTCCAACCCTCGCCACGCCCTCCTCCTCCAACACTGGGAATATTTTCAAGAAGGTCATTATGAACCGTGATTTCATCACCTCATGAAATTTCTCAAAAAATCGAGACATAAAACGATATTCCTGTGGTCCGAAACCCAAGTTCCATCTTCCTTTTTAGGAGGTGATCTGATTTTCAACCTCCTTAGCTTGACGAGAGATGAAAATCTTCGAGTTACAATTCCATTTTCATCCATCTCAGCTTAGCTTTTTCAGCCCACAACTTCTCGACATTTGGTTGGCCTTCAATAATACTGTTTTGCATCCGCTCTCGTTAAATAATTCATCATTCATCCCGACCACCTCTATCATATCTTGAACCTTCTTTAATTCCATTTTGCTTTATCGACCTCATCATTCGGTTAGGAAAATTGGCCCTCGCCCAAACCTTTAAATTCTCCTTGACCGCTTTAATTTTTGTGCCGAACGAAAATTGATTACCCCTATCAAGTTTTCCAAGCTTCCTCAACCACGAGATAAATTGATCATTTTCCATCCAAAAGCTATGGAATCTAAAGGATATTTGTAGGTCTTTGAACATCATCGAGACAACAATTAAAGGGCATGATCTGACCAAGACAACAAAACACGCCGCTTCACATTTCTAAACACATCTATCCACTTCCCATTACAAAACTCCGATCCAACACGCAATCGCATGACCCTTCGACGATTATTAGTCCAAGTGAATTTCTTTCCCGAGAAGGGATAGAAAGCAATTCACACGCATCAACCATAGCCCGGAATTCAGCAAATGATCCAAGATTAAACTTACCAGACCTCTTTTCTCATGCGAACAGGTTGCATTGAAATCCCCATCACGCACTACGGAACCAAAGTCGATATCGATAACTCCAAATCTAACCACAATTGCCACGATAATTTTAAAAGAACTTGCATGTACAAAAGAAATACCCACTTTACTACTCGCCAATCAAAGATGACTGATATATATTGATCGACATACCGCAATAACCGGTCTCAAACCCCTAACTTCCATATAATCCATAAATTTGGGACTTTGTCATCCCGAAAATTATGAATGAAATCCACCGCATACCCCAACCGACTAAAGAAAATAACAGAAATTTACATACCGAACCATGGGTTCACTACATAACACATCCGGCATGCTCCTTCACCAAGACGAAGCGCACAACCCCGCCGCTTCCTAACACCCAATGTTCCAATACGTAATCTTCATGAATTACTTAGAGAATTGATTTTTATCGACTTTTAGCCCGACCACTGCTTTCTTTCTTTGCTTTCCACCCTCAAGCATACCATCGGCCTCCTTCTCCCGAGCCACCGCCACCGATCCATTCTTATAATTTCGAATGCACAAAGAGGTCGCTCCTTGAACATTCCACCGGGCAAAGAAGAAACCACATGATCCTCACCGGGTCTTCAACAATCGGTCGCATAGCACCGCCATGGCAACACCACGCCCGTGTCCTTGACCCCACCGAGCCTTCTATTACGAGAAGGATACCTCCTCCGAACAAACCTCGCCCACGAGTAAGCCCCATTCGGTTCATTCCCCCAATGGATCCACCGACGGATCACCAGAACTCCATGGAGCGGGTTCTCTTGGGTTTGGATCGAATCAACATCCGATCCTCATCCATTCGAAATACGCCTCCTTCCTTAGGTTGAATATTAGAAATCTCTCTTCCTTATTTATAGGATTAGAATCGACTCTAATTCTATAACCGCCCCCGACACAAAGCTTTCCTTAATTCCATAATTTTCATCTCCTGGACTCCTTTCCTAAAACGTTTGAGACAGAGTTGAAGGATTCAAAATATTTGAATATCTCCCCAAACTTTGGACGAATTTGAATTAGAGAGATTTGATCTTGAATAGGATCAAAATTATTCTCATTGATGTGGCAAAGATCTTCCCTAGAAAGAGACTCTCACCGAAGTTACTCCCACCGAGTTGACTCCATCTTCAACATATACCGCCTCGAACCTTTGCTAATTTATCAACCGCACATTGCTTTTCATCATCCAATCTTTTCAATTACACTTGGAAGTCAAATGTCCGACTGCTACGATCCACAACGCCCACATTATCTTCATACACCACCTTTGATGAAACCATACACCGAGATGTACCGGTTCTAATCTTTCCACCTGATTTCTCCACCCTCTCCGCCAAGTCGAGATATCAACCTCCACCAACACTCTCGCAAAGAAGCCAAGAATGCCTTGTCTTGTTCGCTGCTAGGGACACAGGCGCCCTACGCTTTGCAATAGACAATAACACATTTTCGTCAAGATTCAAGCGGAGATCGAAACCGTATCCATACCAAATTTTGTGAGAAGTTGTTTCGTGAATATTAAAATCAGGTTTCCAATGTTGAAATCGAATGACCTCGATCACCAATCCTAAGGGGAGACCTTCGCCACACCGCCGCCTTTGTCGCCGACCGGAATTGAAAATTACATAACCTTTTCCCAATGGATGCATTAGCACCCCTTGACCGAGGTTCCATTTTCCCGAGCCTCCGTCTCAAACCATCCAAAGAGATCAATCGGAAGTTAACCCTACCGATTAAGGCAAAACAAAATTTTGTCTCTTCGATTCATAGTCTCTCCGGGATCATTACTGCCTTTTTACTCCCTACCGAATCGGCTGGAGAGTGTCAATGGCTGCCAAGATGAAAGACCCAAGGCTTTTGCATATGTATGTCCCGCCCGCATCCTTGTGCTTTCATCCTCGAGGACCATCCGACCACGATCCGTAGACTCCCGAAGCTCCATCATCGCATCCTCCATGCCGAGCATTCTCCCGAATCGCCGACACCTCTCCTCCGTAAAGCATTATCTAGTGACCACGAAGAGAAAGAGGCCGGACTGATCGGAGTTCTTCAGATCCGAAAATCGCAAGGGCCGGACCGATGTTCGGTCTCGCTTCTTCCAGATCTCAGCCCAAAGCAAAGGCCAGGCTCGAGATCGATGATCGCGCCGATGCCTCGATCGAGATCTGCCGAGATCGAGATCCGTTCGACGCCAGAGATCGAGATCTGCCATCATCCTCGAGATCGAGATCTACTTGATCGATCGCTCGAGATCGATCACCTGAGTCGAGGAACCTCCAAATGATGATCCACTTTCTACCGCCGACCGCTTCCTCGCCAGATATCATCACCGTTAGTTTACAAGGACAAACTAATGCACCATCAATATAGTGCAAGGTCGACTCAACAAGGGCCTCTAACCAATGTAATGTTGTTTATGCCCTTAGAGTGGTAGAGAGTACCCACTGAGCATTCCTAAATCTTCCCCATCTATTACCCCGTTAACTCTTCTTCATTGAGGACAAAATGTCTCTTGTTCCGTGTTCGTTCGATGAACCTAAAGATTTTTCTGAAACTAAAGATGATTTGGTTGAGGAAACCAAAATGATTCTTCCTCGGTCAGGCAAATCCCTAGCTTCCTTATGTTCATCCTGTCCCATTTCCTAATCGCTGGTAAACAAAAGAAGACGCTCCATGGACAAAATTTTAGAAGTCTTCAAAAGGTAGAAGTAAACATCCTCTTTTGATGCCATATCCCATCCCCGCCTATGCAAAGGTATCAAAGATTTGTGTACTCACAAACGATCACTAGTGTGCCCAAAAGGCGTTTCTGGTTAACATTAGTTCCATAATTACTAAATATAGCCCAAGTATAAGGATCCGGGAGCCCTACCATATCTTGTGTCATAGGCAACACCTATATTGAGCATGCCTTACTTGACCTTGCGCAAGTGTGAATCTTTTACCTTACCATGTGTACAAGCAACTAGATTGGGAGAATTGAAAGCCACCGAACTACTCTTCGCCAGTGATAGGTCTCTAAGATTCCTAAAGGGATGGTTGAGGATGTCTTACTAAAGGTGGGAGAATTTATTTTCCTGTTGATTTCATTGTGTTAGATACTAAGCCCTTCTCAACTAAGGATGAGATCCCAATAATTCTAGGAAGACCATTCTGGCTACCAAGAATGCATTAATCAATTGCCGAATGGTTTCCTAAGATTATCTTTGGCAACTAAACTGTTGAGTTTAACATGTTTAGGATTGGCAAGCAACCACATATGGAAGAAGAGATCAATATGCTTGAGGATTTTCGGATTTTTCTGATGATTTAGTTACCAACTTTGATATTGATTTTGATTCGTAATTCCAAGAGTGTATGGATGAGTTGGATGATGATAGTGAAAATTTCTTTTCTCAAGTCTTGAGTCTTCACACACATGTGGAGCCCTTAGGACCCTTTCCAATTCCATTCCCAAACCTTCCATAGTTGAGCCCCTAAGCTAGATCTTAAGGAGTTGCCATCTAATTTGAGATATGCTTTCCTAGGGTTCACTCGCACTCTTCCCGTAATAATTTCTTCAAATTTGACTTCTAACTGTGAAGAGGAGTTACTTAAAGTGTTAAAAGATAATAAGGAAGCCCTAGGTTGGACCATGGTGATATCAAAGGTATAAGCCCTTCCATTGTGCAACATCATATACATCTTATGGAGGATTCCAAACCATCCACGGAACCCCAAAGAAGAGCTAACCAAGGATGATGGAAGATTAAGAAAGAGATCCTAAAGTGCTTGGATCATGGAATAATTTATCCTATTTCGAACCAATGGGTGCCCACACGAGTGCCTAAGAAGTCTGTTGACCGTAGTTCCTAATGCCAATAATGAGTTGATCCTACCCGTGTCCAAACAGATGGCGTGTGCATTGATTACGGAAGTTAAATGCGTAACTGAAGGATCACTTCCATTGCCATTCATTGACCGGATGTTAGAGAGGTTATCGACATGAATACTATTGCTTTTTGATGGATATTCCGCTATAACCAAATCCCAATTGCTTTAGAGGACCAACATAAGACCACTTTTACATGCCCATATGGAACATTTGCTTACAGTGATGCCCTTTGGGCTTTGCAATGCCCCCGCCACGCTCCAACGATGCATGATGAGCATTTTTCTCGAATGGTCGAAAAATTCTTAGAAGATTATGGATGACTTTTCAATTCATGGGAATTCCTATTCTAATGTCTTCATCATCTTTCCCTAGTTTTGAAAAGGTGCATATCTAAGAATTTGGTTTTGAATTGGGAGAAATGCCATTTTATGGTTAAATCCGTATTGTTTTAGGCCATGTAATATCCAAGGAGGGAATTAAGGTAGATAGAGCCAAAGTGGATTTAATTGATAATTTACCACCTCCTCAACTGTAAGGATGTTCGGTCTTTCTAGGGCATGCAGTTTAAAGGTTTTTAAGTTT
>JAJSZK010000416.1:0-15357 GCA_022985045.1 Macadamia tetraphylla | reverse complement strand
AAAACACTTTTCCCTCTAACAAACCTCCTGTTTGCTACAAGTGTGGAAAAGTAGGACACTATAAGAATAACTGTCGCATGACGAAGGCTAGAATTAATGCCCTTGAAATCGATGACTCACAAAAGCAAAATCTTGAAAAATCTTGCTATATAGCTCTGACCCTGAGTTCAATACAGAGCCCGACTCAAACCAACGTATTGCTCAACTTGAGCTTGACAGTGATTCTTCTGAGTCTAAATCTCAGACTTCCCATTGTAGTTGTGATCCTATCAGGCTATGCTCAAGGAAAATGGGTTGATGGTTCTTTCGACCGAAGAATCATTTCTTCTAAAAACCATTGACCAGGTCAATGATACTACAACTAAGGCTCAACTCATACATGAGTATATCACCTTAGTAAAGGACAATAATAGGCCCGGTTCCAAATAAACCTGCGGTTCAAGATTACAGTTTTAAAACTATAATCAATCAGGTTAAAGCTACCTCTCAAACCCGATAACCTACTATTCAGGAACTTCGTAAGGACCTCAATGAAATTAAAAACTGAAGTAAAGAGTCTTAAACATAGAATTCAGACTCTTGAACTTTATAATAAAAACATATTGAATGAGCAAGACTTTGAGGAAGAAGCTTCCTTTAAGGATCTACTAGCAACTCAAAATATAGTAGCTAGTACCTCTGCAACTCCTGCTGTAGTTTATTCGGATGACACTCAAAATATAGTAGCTAGTACCTTCACAATACTTTGAGAAGACCACTCATAAATTGGTTACAACTGACGGATTTAGAATGCAGGTTGAGTATAAGCTCATACGCTTCTATTTGTAATAATGGACACTGCCTGAAGACTCCTTTTAGTATGGTAAAAGGACTCTCTCAATTTGTACTCGTAGGCACTCCATTTCCTTCTCAGTTGTATCGATTACAAATTGATATAGTTGGTCTTCACTCGGTGGTTAATAATCACCTTATTACTTTTTCATTTATCGAACCCCCAAAGATTCATACGGTAAATGAAATTCATACTCAAATTCAGTCCAAAGAAAATTTTATATGCTCTTTGTCATCTGAAATTCAATAGAAGAGCATACAACAAAAAATTAATGACCCTATCTTTCAAGCTCAAGTTAAAACCTTTCAAGCTCAACTTGTCAAAGAAGTCATTGGACATCCCTCGCATTTGGTCTAGGAAAACACATATAATTCTTGTAATATCCCTTCTTAAACCGGTCTAATTTAGCGGTTGAACCGGTTTAACCATGCGAGGAACCGAGCGAGAGGATGTTAGGCGAGTTCCTTATGGGCTATGATGCACGGTGACCTTAAACACCGGCTGGCCCGACAAGTCCGAGCGATGCGGAGGAGGCAGAGTGCCCAAACCGTGTCGTGCACCTACCATAAGGCTATGTCGGATAAAGCAGGTATTATATCCGTATTTTAAGGTATATCGCATGCTACATCGTATGCAGGGGTGAGGTCGAGCCGAGGTCCGAGCCGGTCAAAATCCCAAGTTTTGACTCTTGGATGGGTATGTCGGTGGGTACACCCACCCACGAGTGACCCATCCGACACTATTCACTAAGTAGGAATAGTATATAAAGCTTTATGGCTTCTTTTCTTTCCATTTATTATCCCGTGCGTTTGGTGAGAAAAGTAAAGAGGAGAGAGAAAAGAAAGGGAAGAAGAAAGGAAGAGGAAGAAAGGGAGGATTTCATGGCGCGAGCTCGATCTTGCCATTCCGGTGCGGAGAGTAATCTTCAACTTGAGATCTACGGTTGGAGGTAAGAAAAATGGGTTTTATGAACATTGACCATACCCGCTTTAAACCCTTGATTCGAGTATGATTTCTTAAGATCTTGTAAACACCTCTTGGAATGATGGATCTAAGGTTTAATAGATGATTTATGTGTTGATCTTGAAGGATTTGAAGAGATATTGACAAGGTAGAAGGAGCATTGTGAGTTGGAAGTGATTTGGGGGGTTTGAAGTCATTCTTGAGCAAAGAAGGTAAGATGGTTTTCCTCACTTGAATCTAACTTAGATCTAAGGTAGAACCATCCTATAGGACTTTAAAGGTGTGAGGAATGGGTTGAGAAAAGCCCCATTTGGGTCCCCAAGGAATGGAGGAAGATGAGAAAAGCTGGGTTTTTTCCCATAAAACCGGGTACAACCGGTGGGTCCCTACCCTGAGACACCCATCCGAGAGGACCGGGGTCCCTGGCCAAACCGGCGGTAGGACGGCGGGTCCTACCGGAGTGGGTCCCAAACCGGCGGGTTGGACGGTGGGTAGACCACCCACTGTGACCCCAGTGGACGAATGTGATTCTTAGGTCGATTGAGCCCAAATCGGACGTGGGACCTTCTTGGGCGTTCTAAACACGATTTTGAAGTCGGTTTCATTAATTTTGATTCTAAAATGGTGAAGTACTAACCTCGCTCAATTATGTTAGGTTCACCAAATCATACCCGATTCGCTCGGATCTCGCCGTACGAGCAGGAATCCTCGTCCTTACAAGTAAGTGGAGAGAGGACGTTTGGCCTTATTTCAAGGCATTTGTTTGGCATTCATATAACTATATCTAATTTAGTCATGTCATCATGAATCGCTATATAGATTAGTCATTTCACTCATTGATGTGCATATATGCTATGTTTACTTTTCAAATGCAAATTGAATGTATTGTTATATGTTGAATGTGTACATCATGTTGCATAATGCCTTGATAGACTAGATGCCGTGGTCGGCTTGGAAAGCGAATGCATTGGTGGCCCGTGGTATGGGACACGGAGGCACTATCTTGATCGTCTTGCATATAGGAGCATCGGTATTAGGATTTTCACTATCCGTCTCTGACCCTTCCCAACGAGGGTTGAGGTGTTGGGTTGCCATTTGGGGGAAGCGAGGGTCGCGGTTGTCGGACACTGTGGCGGTTAGGCATTACGCCCTGAGTCATGTAGACGATCGGCAACCCGTGGTATTTCAAGAGGGCCAATCGTCTTGCTTTTAAATTCTTTGAGTCAACCTGTCATTTAAATTATTTACATTTATTGAGAGGCGGTGGGCGGTAATGTCTTTATTTTCGAGTACTCACGGTGGGCCTTCTCCAACACCTATGGGCGTGTCGGGAGGGAGTTCGTGGCTCGTGCCGGAGTATCGCGCCTTGTGGTTGTAGTAGCACTAAAACCAAAGACTTAGTAATGTTGATTAGGTGTATGTGACTTAAAATGACTTGCATGGCATGTAGTGCATATGATGTGTTGTGATGTGTGGTGTGGTGTGTGTCCACCTCTCTACTTCTTGAGCTAGTGAGCTCATTCCACGTGTACACCCCTTTTAGATGATTTTGCGGTCGGGCATCGAGGAGCATGGGGTGGGTCCCAAGTCGAGTTTCTGAGGAGGGGGTGGACCCCGATGAGTTTGAGCACGCTGAGCTGCGATGTGAGAGCTGTCTTGGACAGCGTTCAAAGTCATGTGTACTCGATGATTTTGATGACTTCTGTAAATATTTGATATTTGAACTTTATTCTTTTGTGTATATATTATGCCTTGGGCCCAAATGTATATAATTATGGTATCATCTTTTGGGTATCAAGTATATGGGAATTAATTACGTAAAACTTAGTCTTCGTGATCGATGAATTGATATTAGTGTATGTATCTTGTGGTGGAATCTGATGTCGATGATCTGGCGGTTTGGGTTAACGGGTGTTAACTCGGTCACGCTCGTTCGAGGTGAGCAGGGTGTGACAGTTACTCTTCCATACAAAGATAGCTTCTCCGAAAGCCAAATTCCAACTAAAGCTCGGGCAACCCAAATGCCTGACCAACTAAGGGAAACATGTCAGAAAGAGATATCTAAACTTCTTGCTAAAGGTCTTATTAGACCCAGTAAATCTCCCTGGAGCTGCACTACCTTTTATGTAAACGATAATGCTGAAATTGAAAGAGGTGCACCCAGACTTGTCATCAACTACAAACCTTTAAATAAGGTTCTTAAATGGATTCAGTATCCTATCCTTAATAAATGAGATCTTCTCAATAGATTATGCGCCTCCAGCACATTTTTAAAGTTTAATATGAAGTCCGGATACTGGAAAATTCAGATAGCAGAGAACGATAGGTATAAGACAGCTTTTGTTGTCCCATTCGACCAATATGAATGGAATGTTATGCCTTTTGGTCTTAAAAATGCTCCCTCTGAATTTTAAAATATTATCAATCAGATTTTTAATCAATATTCACAATTTATAATTGTGTATATTGATGATGTCCTTATATATTCTCAGGACATTTCCCAACATTGGAAACATTTAAATCTTTTCTTTTCTGTTATTCGTCAAGCGGAGTTCTATAAATACTTAGCAAAGGATGCCAAACCTTTGTTTAATAGGCTTAAACAGTAGCCTGAACCATTGACAATTGTACATACCAATTTTGTCCGTAAAATCAAGCTTAAAGCTAAAGAACTTCCATGCTTAAGTTTAGCACGACCATATTGTTTTAAGATTGTTGAGACCGACACATCCGAATTCGGATATGATGGTATCTTGAAGCAAAAATGTCTTAATCTTCCTAACGAAGTATTAGTATGTTTTACTTCTGGTTCTTGGAATCCCACTCAACAAAATATTCTACAATAAAAAAGGAGATTCTTTCACTTGTTTTATGTATAACTAAATTTGAAAGTGATCTTCTTAATCAACATTTTTTTAGTTCGTGTCGACTGTAAAGTGGCTAAAGACGTCCTTGAGAAAGATGTCAAGAATCTAGCTTCAAAACAGAACTTTGCTCAATGGCAGTCGCTACTCTCTGTTTTTTATTTTAGTATTGAATTCATTAAAGGTGATACTAACAATCTACCTGACTTTTTAACTCGAGAATTTTTGCCGGGCTTCTAAGCAAAAGGCTGTCATCCCTGTCTTTCTAAACAAAGATCTTGCCTCAACATCCTCTAGGCAACTTCAAGAACATCCCTCTCCCATCTCATCCCAGTCTCCATCACCTGTCTCAACCTTAAAGGCTATTAATAACTCTCCTTTCATAAAAACAAATTTTATCCCAATTATCCCCATCGAATCCCTCCATCTTCGCCACACTCCTTCCGAAATTGCCACTATTTACCTCCGTGATCACCTTCATCCATCCACTGGGGATAAAACCCGTCTTTTCTATGAAAAAATCCTTAAAGAAACTTAAAGTGCTCAAATTCAGCATTGTTATAAATTCGCTCATGTTCGGGCTTATTCTAAGCTCAATATACCATAGATCATTCAGGATCGCGAATGGGGATCTTCACCCTCTTTCAAACGCGAATTCCTTGATGTCACCGGCCTTAAACCAAGGTCATACGATTATGCCAACTATGTTAAAGCTTAGGACATGATCTTATATCAGAATGATCATGAGACCCATTCCTGGTTCTTGAAGTTTTGACTTCAACACACCTTATTAGGTGTGCCGAACTGGTTTTTTAAATGGTTCTATACATGGGGACCACTTCCAGTAGCATTCTTTCCAACGGCTCTTCAACAATTAGTTACCAAATTTCAAGAATTCAATCACTCTCTGGACTCTCGGGCGCTTTTCATTCAATTCTACATCTTATACGAAGTACCCTGGATCCTTCAGTGGAAGTATTAGATGACTACTGAAGAGTTCGAAGAATGGAACTATGTTCCTCATTTAGAACGTCATCTATCAGTCAACTGGTGGGATAAATTTGACATTTCACCATTAACTAGTTCACGTTTCGTGCCTAAACGAGGCATCGGTGCCAATCTGCCCCTTGCACCTTCTTCTTCAACGGAAGTTCAGATGCCTTTTTATAATATGTTTCAAGCTGCTCGGCGTTGCCTTCCATATTTATCTGATGAGCAGATCCAGGAGTGCATTCTCACCGCTATCGGGTTTAATCTTCAATCCGACGATCCTGCCCCATCCTCATCGTCCTCCTCAACACTTCCTCCTTCGGATGATGGCAGTCACTGCGCTCAACAACCTGATTCTTAAGGCCTATTCAAAAAAAAAAAAAAGAAGAACTAATACTTCATTAGGAAGATTAGGACATTTTTGCTTCAAGATACCACCGTATCCGAATTCGGATGCGTTGGTCTCAATAATCTTGAAATAATCTGGTAGTGCTAAACTTAAGCACGGAAGTTCTTTAGCTTTAAGCTTTATTTTACGGATAGAATTGGTATGTACAATTGTCCATGGCATCATTTGCTAAGTCTTTATAAAACTCAGCAATATAATTTAGGCTACCGAGAAACCTTTGGAGTTGAGTCTTGTCTGTTATTTCATCATAAAATTTATCCGCAAACTGAATAGCTCGTTATATAGGAATTATTGATCCAAATGAAATGTAGTGTCCCAAAAACCGAAATTTAGTTTGAAATAAACTTACTTTCTTTGCAGAAACAACAAGCCCTATTTGACGAATAATAGAAAAAAAAAAGATTTAAATGTTTTCAATGTTGGGAAATGTCCGGAGAATATATAAGGACATCATCAATATACACAATTATAAACTATGAATATTGATTAAAAATCTGATTCATAATATTTTGAAATTCAAAGGGAGCATTTTTAAGACCAAAAGGCATAACATTCCATTCATATTGGCCGAATGGGACAACAAAAGCTGTCTTACACCTATCGTTCTCTACTATCTGAATTTGCCAGTATCTAGACTTCATATCAAACTTTGAAAATACGCTGGAGGCGTATAATCTGTTGAGAAGATCTCATTTATTAGGGATAGGATACCGATTCCATTTAAGAACCTTATTTAAAGGTTTGTAGTTGATGATAAGTCTGGGTGCACCTCTTTTAATTTCAACATTATTGTTTACATAAAAGGCAGTGCAGCTCCAGAGAGATTTACTGGGTCTAAGAAGACCTTTAGCAAGATAACCCTTTCTGACATGTTTCCCTTAACTAGTCAGGCATTTGGGCTGCCTGAGCTTTAGTGGGAATTTGGCATTCGGAGAAGCTATCTTCGTATGGAAGAATAACTATATGTGTTTTCCTAAACCAAAATGCAATAGGGATGTCTGAACAGACTTCTTTGACAAGTTGAGTTTGAAAGGTTTTAACTCGAGCTTGAAAGATAGGGTCATCAATTTTTTGTTGTATGCTCTTCTATTGAATTTCATATGACAAAGAGCATATAAATGTTTCTTTGGACTGAATTTGAGTATGAATTTCATTTACCGTATGAACCTTTGGGGTTCGATAAATGAAAAAGTAATAGGGTGATTATTAACCATCAAGTGAAGACCAACTGTATCAATTTGTAATGGATACAACTGAGAAAGAAATGGAGTGCCTAGGAGTACAAATTGAGAGAGTCCTTTTACCATAATAAAAGGAGTCTTCAAGCAGTGTCATTATTACAAATAGAAGCAGAAGGGAGCTTACACTCAACCTACATTCTAAATCCGTCAGTTGTAACCAATTTATGAGTGGTCTTCTCAAAGTATTGTGAAGGTACAAGCCCTTCGTTGATACAATTAATGTCAGCGCCTAAATCAATTAAGACGATGGTTTTTAGACTAAACTCTCGATTTATAACAATGTCAATCATAACATGCCATCGATGAGTTTTGACATCGAATAAATTGTAGCAGGAGTTGCAGAGGTACTAGCTACTATATTTTGAGTTACTAGTAGATCCTTAAAGGAAGCTTCTTCCTCAAAGTCTTGCTCAATCAATCTGTTTTCATTATAAAGTTCAAGAGTATGAATTCTCTATTTAAGACTCTTTACTTCAGTTTTTAACTTCATTGAGGTCCTTACGAAGTTCCTGAATAGTAGGTTCTCGGGTTTGAGAGGTAGCTTTAACCCGATTGATTATAGTTTTAAAACTGTAATCTTGAACCGCATGTTTATTTGGAATCGGGGTAGGCCTATTATTGTCCTTTACTAATGTGATATACTCATGTAAGAGTTGAGCCTTAGTTGTAGGATCAGTGACTTGGTCAATGGTTTTTAGAAGAAATGATTCTTCGATCGAAAGAACCATCAACCCATTTTCCTTGAGCATAGCCTGATAAGGATCACAACTACAATGAGAAGTCTGAGATTTAGACTCAGAAGAATCACTGTCAAACTCAAGTTAAGCAATATCTTGGTCTGAGTCGGGCTCTGTATTGAACTTAGGGTCGGACGAGCTATATAGCAAGATTTTTTCAAGATTTTGCTTTTGTGAGTCATCGATTTCGAGGGCATTAATTCTAGCCTTCGTGCAACATTTATTCTTATAGTGTCTTACTTTTCCACACTTGTAGCAAATAGGAGGTTTGTTAGAGGGAAAAGTGTTTTGAGGAGGAGATTTGGAAAAGCGTTTCTTGAAGAAGCGCTTAGATTTAGATTTATATGGTTTGGCCTGATTTTTAGGCTTAGAAAACTTAGAGAGTTTTTTATGAGTCCTTTTGGGTCCTGAAAGACGAATCTTCTCGAATCCAAACTACTCACAGAAATCTCCAAGTTCTCGAAATCCAACTTGTCTCTCTTTAGACAATTGTTTTTTGAGTTTTAGGTCTGTGTAAAGTTAAAAACCTTCATTGCATATTTCAGTGGCTAATTCCCCGTTGGTATATTGCTCGAAGGGAATAGTGCCGTTATGCTTTGCTTTAAAACTATATACCTTACCTTTTGAGCAAATAAAGGAGGTAGACCAGAGATGTACTTCTCATTCCATATGGAAGTTGCAGTCCTCTCTAAAAAAGACTTCTCTATACCATCTATAATGAGATAGTGTAGGATAACGAAGATTCATGAGTTGTTCTCTTGTTCGATCAGCTAGGATTTCAGCTGGTCCAACAAAATGAAGAGTTACAGTATAGACCAAAGTATCAACCGCATCTTCTTGGTTAAAATAAACAGTTCCCCGGGCAAAATTACCATCAGCAAGTTGTTCAGTGAGTTGTTGTAGGATACGGCTCACAAGATTTATAATTTGTTGTCTAACTTCTTCAGACAAATAGAAATCCCACCAACCACGAAGTTGGCTGGAAAATCCTGTTGCTATCATTTTAGCAATGTTAGAATCTGATGAATGATTTAGTTTTGTTGTTGTAGCATACATAAGCATCTGTTTCAAAAGATTGATGATTTGGTATTCAGATAAACCATCAATATTCCACTCAAATATAGTATTACCATTGATTGGGAAATTAGTAGGTTCTCCTTCTACTTCAAATTGAAGATTGACAGGAGAAGGTCGAGGGTAATAATAATTAGTTGGAGCGGTAGGCATAACTTTTCGGGCTTTCCTCATTACTTGATTAAGTCGAGGAATGTACTCGGGTACTGCTGCCTGTTGAGGTAGCATAGATTGAAATTCTTTCTCTGCTATTTCGATTTCAGAATCATAAGGTTCGGCAAGAGAAAGAGTCAGGGCCTGTATATCTTCCAATTTTCCAGCTTTTGGAGTCGAGTAACAATCCATAATGTTAGACTCAGTTTTCTTCTTCGAGATATCTAAGGTCGGAGGAGGTTTAAACATAATAGATTGGTTACTTCTTGGTTGAGAAGCAGTTTCTGGCTTGCTTCTAGGTTGAGAAGCAAAAGTTGGCCAAATATGCTCAATTTTAGCATGAGAAGTAGACGGAGTAGAAGCTTTTAAAGAGTCTACTATCGTCTCAATACGATCATTCTGGCTTCCAATAGACTGAAGACATAGATTAGTAAAGTTATTTTGTTCAACAACTTGACTAAGATGAAATTCAGTCAGAGGTGAAGAGGTTTGACTTGAAGTCTTAAGAGGAACAACCATCTGATTCGTGCTCGCTTAAGGCTTGGAAAGGAGGGTGACAGACTCAATTTCTGTCATTCCTTAGAAATGTAATCACTTTCTTAATCTCACTAATCTGATGAGGGTTAGAGGATTTGTCAAGAAGATAAATTTTTAACCACTGAAAGAAAGGAAGATTTATTTGATGAGTTTCCATGTGAGAAACCCATTTTCATGAAGCTCCCGCGCCGTAACTAGAAGAATAATGTTCTTCGAAAATTTTTCTTTTTCCCGATTTCTTAGCGGATTTGTACTCCTGAATTAGGAGTTTCTTATTAATTTGGAAACTGGGTTCTTCAGTGATATGAAGCATCATGATCCCATAATGGGCTTGCATATTAGAAGGGGTTGGAGAAGAAGACTCCATTTTCCCTATTAATCGGAGCAGGAGAAGGCTGAAAATTAGCCTGTGATTGTTCTCTTTGTAGATGACCATAAACAGGTTGATTAACCTGGAAAGTTGTACGATTGGTACCCTAGAGATTTATAATTCCATAATAATTCTCATTATGAACTCTAGAAGTCGAAGCACGAGAAGGTGCTTGAAACAGAGGATATTCAGAAGAAGAAGAAATTACAGAAGAGGTAGATATTCTTGAATCAGTAGATCTACGATCGAAAGTAATTTCAACATCACCATAAGGAAGTTGAGTAATGCATGGTGGAGAGGTTTTCATGGGTGGCTGAGATTGAGCCATAGAGCTTAAGGTCCAAGAGTCAGGAAGGTTAACTTCTAGGCACAAAGACTTGTGATCCTTCAGTATTGGCCTGAAAGCAGACAGTTTGACCTTTTGGATCAATAACCTTAGCATTAGAGGCTACGGTAGTCATTACCTTGTAGTAGATATGGGAGATTACCGTAAGATTTTGGGTTCCCGGAGCGACCTTATATACATATGTCTTTAAGAAAATAACAGTACCGTTAAGAATATTAGGGTCTGTTAAGGACATTGGGAGATTTGGACGACATTGAAAATATATCGGTCCTTCATGTATACTAGTTTCCACAACACCCATTAGAGTTTCACTAAATTCGCCATCCCGCATCTCTAATCGCTACAAAATCGCACAATTTAACCCTCGCAGTTAAGGGTTTAAGGGTCACTTGAACTACGCCGATGTGGATAAATTTAAATCCACATTCTTTATGCCTCTGGATCTGAGAGCTAGTTAAGAGTTGAATTTGCTCTTGATCAGAAGTAAGAGTGTGAGTACTTTCGTATGTCTTAATAACATAGTCACTATGAAATGCGAATGTTCCTTTATGATATATCTCGGATTCAGGTATTTTAAGAATGGTATAATTATTGATAGCAACTTCCAAGTTGCAAAAAACCAGGATGATGATCTTCTTGAGCTGGAGCGAAAGTATGAAGCCATGGTCTTAGAGGTTCGAGTCAATAAGGGTTTCGGTCAATGCATCCTACTGTCAATCCTGCCTACTTTCAATACTAATTCGCCTTCAAATGCCTATTTGTGGCAACACGACTGAGTACAACTTGGGTGTAGGTCGACATGACTTGGGTGTAAGTCTATATGACAATGGGTGAAACACGACCAACTTAATGGTCCTTACGATTTTGGCACCTGTTTAACTTGGCTCTGATACCATTTACAACCAGGATCAATGAGGAGGTCAGACTTAGGCAGCGAGAGAGGCTATCAGGCTGAGGAGCTATCTTTTCTTAGACTGCAAGTTAGCATTCATGGATTTAGGGGGAGCATTGGTATCGACAATGTAGATCGGATCGGATCAATGATTAGTCAGTTTTATCGTTGTTTTTTATTTTTTATAAAATGTACAACTTTTTTACTATTTTACCCCTAGAAGGATACTGGTAATCGATTCGGATCGATCATGGATTGAGGATCGATCTCATGATACCAATCGATATAGTGACATAGTACCGATACTTGAAACCATGGTAGGATTGGCTGGGTCAATCGGCCGAAGCTAAATCCAAGATTTCATACAGATCGGTCGAATCCGAATTTTCTAACCCTTTAGAAGTTGGAAAATCCATATTCTATATTCAAATGTCTGAGCTTTGTAATAGTTCCTGACATAATACCATGAAGTTATTACCAAAATAGAAAAATAGGACATAATACCGTGGAGTTGCAGAGCTTGTTAAGGACTTTGGAAGAACATCGATGGTCGCTTGGCTGAGAACCCTAGAAGTGAGTCAACAGACGCGACAACCTTAATTTCTTACTATTCGAATCATGTCCGAAGAAAAGTATTCAGTTTCTTTCTCTCGTGATTCAATCTCTTCGACAAGATTTCAAATCTCCATTTGCTACGAACCACTCGGACCGAGCTCGTAGACGGAAACCGGGTCTCCCTCGCCATTACGTTCTAACTCACTCGAATGTTCAGGGTAAACTCTTCTCTCTTCGCTTTTCTTTCTTGTCGTTTGATGCTGAAAGCATCATTATGAGATATGGAAGGCGAAGAATGTGGTTACTTGCATTTATTGTGGATTTTATTTTTGTTTGAATAAGGTGTTAAGACAAATGAGCTAATCAATGAGTTAATTAAGATGTTCGTGTAAGTTTCAGATTGATATATTTTTGGATAGGCATTGAGAATGTGGACATATCTTTTATCTTTTCCTTGGACATCCTTCGTTACTTTATTTTTTGGTGACGTAGTGCTGTGACTATCAAGATTAGAAGTCAAACGCTGTTTGAAGATCATCGATGTCGCAAGTTTGTCTTGCTGGACTTTCCAAGATTGTGCAATGCGATTAGGGTGAATACAACTAACAAATTATTTGGCCCATGGACAAGTAAATCCGCTCAATTGGTTATATTACCTATTCAATTACTGATTAGTTTTTAGTGATATGCATGAATGCTTGTCATGGTGAAGAAGACACATTTTGATGAGGCTATAAGTGTTGGTCGTTATGGCTATGATCAGAAACCCTGTTTGGCTGTAGCAAGTACCGAAAGCCTAGCACCACTTGGGCTCGATCTGTAACGCTTTGCTTTTAAAACTTGATTTTAGGTCTGGACACTTTTTGCATTTCGTGATTTTGGAGTGATTCTGCGCTTAAATGTTGTACGGTAATGCTGAAAAAAAGTCGTTTTGTATCCTGGAAGAAACAAAAACTGTATGGTTTGCACTTAATGAATTGGTTCTTATTTCAAGTCATAGTGATTTAGGATAAGACCCCTGTTTCAGATTTCTAGAGCTGAATTTCGGAAAGATCGTGGGAGAAAGGGTAGGACTGATTTGGTTTAAACAAATAGAAGAGAATAGGAAAAGAACAAGAAGGAAATTGTCCTGGCGTGACCAGATCAAGAAAAGAACTATAAAGAAATAACATATCACACTAGTTGTAGCAGCTTTAATTCAGTGACTTTCTTGCAAGAATTACAGAACTCCAGATGGAAAAGATGACCGGATTTAGGAAACCTAGTGATGAGACCAAACAAAATGTGAAGAAATCACACTAGACGATGTTTGCATCGATCAACAACAGATCTCTGCAAAATTCAATGAAATCGGTGACTCTCCATGAGGGAAGGAACGAGATTCACATTCCTTTGGTCGATCATCCTTCGCACTTGAGATTAGACCTCCTTCCACCATTTGCAGGTCACAAGATCTTAGATTCCAGAGAAAATGAAAGGTTGTGCGATTGAAGCATTCATCGATTTAGGGTTATGTTATGTTTTAAGTGGACAATATCCATTATGCCCCTTATAACTTAAACACACCTTGTGTTGCTCCGCCTTTTACTCAGAATCGATTATGAAGGTGAAAAGCAACAATTTTTTGTGCCGAAAATGGGGCTCAAAAGCTTGCCAAATACCTGGTTCATTTAAAAAAAAAAAAACAGAAAATAAACTGGACGTACCATAAAGTTTTCACCCCATTTCTGTTCCAAAAAATTGGAAAAACACGAAATAGTTTTTTTATAACGTACAATATAGAGCCTTGGTGCTTGGGGATGAAACTAGTTGCAGCAGCTAATACAAATTCATGAGGGTGCATCATTGGTGACGCTAGCTGGCGGCTTTCCTAGAAATAGGTCAAAAGCTATCCATGCTTTTGGACGGTTCACAAATGAACTATGGTTTAGAATATAGAACTCTGTTCAGATGGCAATGTCACCCACGATTGTGATAACACATATTGTCAACAGTTCAACCCAATCACCTTGTATGAATGTAGATCTGTCTCAAAGAGAGTTTGAGACTTTGCTTTTCATTTTGTGAGCCATGTCTACCTTATGAGTTTGGTTGTGATTTCCCATTAGTATTCTGTAACATTTATATGCTAATGATATGGTCCCTTTTGTTCTTTTTTAAAATTTTCTCTTGTTTATTTGTCCAAATGAAATACTCAATTACTTTCTTGGTGGCAATCTTTACTTATAAGAAAAGGAGGCGGCCGGGGTGGGAGAGAATGTTAGTTTCATCATTTTGTGGAAAAGGGTTGATGTATTACATTTGTATGTGTTAGTCATATGCATATAGTTTATGTCAACCAGTTCAATGGTAATTTTAGCCAAGTGCTACTTCTTACATACAATATATATGTTTTTTTTTTTGAATGAATAAATAATTCATTACCAAGAGGAAGAATATACAAAGGAAGCCGGGGTGAACAAAAGGGAACGAGGCCCTAAGGCCCAAAAGAGAAGGTCAAAAGGCCAAGAGGCTTAAAAAAAGGGGGGGGGGACATCAATTGGGGGGTGAGATGATGGAGAGGGGGAGGCCCCAGGGGACAACAATGAGACTGTTCCTTGGGGTATATCTGACGGTACTGAGCTTGGTGGTGCCAATCCTGGAGTTGACCTTGAAGAAGATGGCCTTCCAAATCTTGTCAAAGGAACGGGAGTTGGAAGTCCATCTCCGGAGGTTATGCTCCATCCAAATGTGATTTATAACTGCCTCAAAAGTGAGTTTCCCTCTAGTATCACAAATGGTAGACCCGCCGAATGTCATGTCAATCCAAAGCCACTCTCTAGACAAAGGAAGGGTGGTTCTACTGAACGGCCAAATGAATATGAGGGCCTTCTTCCAGATAGAAGAGGAGAAAGGGCAAGAGAAGAAGAGGTGGTTGACATCTTTAGTGCTATTCCAACATAGGTAGTAGGAGGGGGAAGCCTGAATGTGCCTATAGATGGGGAAAGATTGGGTGGGGAGATAGTTGGAGAGGGCATGTCAAACAGTGAAGCTGTGGCGGGGGATGTTGATGTAGATAAGTCACTTGGGCTTATTTTATTGCAAATAAGCCTTGGGTTGTGTTATGTATGTGTTGGGTCTTTGATCCTATGGGTTTTCTTTGAAATGGACCATTTTAATAGGCCTAAAATATGGGTAGAAACTAGGAAAACGGGATTTTATTCATTAGTTTAATTAGTTGCTATTTAATTCAATAAAGGCCCATTAGGCCATTAGTTGGTTGTCAAGTCCTATATGGACTATTAGTTAGTTAGTCCTACTCCATGTTGGAGTCATAAAGTCAAGTCCTAGTCCTATTTTGAATTCCTAGTTGTAGTAGGAGTGTCTAGTCCTATTGGGAAACTAGCTCCTAGTT